>JAWPHD010013639.1:0-66816 GCA_037043455.1 Cyrtodaria siliqua | reverse complement strand
ATTCCCATTACAGTGACGACAACGAATAAAAGGTCTACCTATGTTACCACTATTGCTACCTCCTCTAGCACCCATCGAACTACCACCACCTCTATAGTTTCCACTCTGGCCTTTCTGTTTATGATCGTCCCCTTGCCTATCTCTAAAAGTTCTGTCTTTCGACACTACATTATGAGCTCCACCTCTAGCCTCGGCAAACTGATCTGCTTGAGTTGCCATTTCATCTACACTAGTTAGTTTTCTTTCTTTCAGAAATAAGAACAGATCTCTACTACAAACATTGAATAGCTGGTCCCGCAACAAGAAATCTACGAGGCCCTGATAAGTCTGCGCTACCTTCCCTAACTCTAACCACCTATCTAAGTAATTTCTAGATCTACTAATGAACTGAATAAATGACTCGCCTTTCTCAGGCAGACAAGCTCTAAACCGCTTTCTAAAACCTTCTTCAGTTAGCTCAAATCTCTTTAAAAGAGCATCCTTTAACTTGTCATAGTCAAGAGCATCTAAACTAGGTAATCTAGAAAATACATCTAAGGCCTTGCCTCTCAATAACGCACTTAAATGAACTGCCCACTTGTCTTTGGTCCATTCCTGTAACTCAGCATAACGCTCGAACCGTAACAAGTAACTGTCCATGTTATCTTTGTCAGCATCAAAGTATGGTAACTTCGAACCTTTTAACTTCCCAGAATAACTATCTTTCCCTACAGTTCCACTGTCCTTACTATGTGTCTTAGCTGCTTCCAACTCTAAAGCTAACTTATGATCAAACTCCTTTTGCTCCCTTTCCATTATCATCTTAGCCTTAGCTAGTCTACCATCTGTTTCGAACCTCTCATGTTCTAACTCTTGCTTCTCCCTTACTATTCTGCTTTCATCATCTCGCTTCTCTTTAGCTAACCTGCCTTCTAATTCTAGCTTCTCTTTATCAGCATCTAGCTTCTCTTTAGCTAATCTACTTTCTAATTCTAAATTCTCTTTATCAGCATCTAACTTCTCTTTAGCTAATCTACTTTCTAATTCTAGCTTCTCTGTGGCTAGTCTACTTTCTTCATCTCGCTTCTCTTTAGCTAACCTACTTTCGAATTCTAGCCTATCTTTCTCTAATTCTCTTTCCTTAAGTCTAAATTCCCTTTCCCTAGCCTGTTCGTCTTTAACAAAGGTTCTAAGCTCCTCTCCAGCATAACCTAACTCCTTACCCATTTCCGTAAGATCCTTTATGGACGTCATGGTTATAGACATTGTGGACTACACACTACAATAATTACAATACACACGTCACTAATAATTCTACTCAACTAACTACTAATGGTAAGTCACTGTGTCCTCAGTAAATACCTGGGCATCATCATAGGACAAGTTACATACACATTTGTACTAGCGCTAACTACTAACGATTATGTGTAGATAGTATCTAGCTTCCACAAAACATATGCACTACATAAAATATCTTAATTTGATATTGGACATAAACCTTAAACAATCATCGAAATGTGTATAACATGTACATGTATATTTACTTCTCCCATCAATATAAGTATACTCGAGTGTCACAGCATGAGTAGAACGTCTTGTTCGCCAACCTAATTGGATACTATGTGTATATCAAGGGAGGTAAAAACAAACACCCAAATTATTGAGCAAAAGTGCCTCAGACCCACTCGTGTAGACCACTGCGACCTCGCGCCAAGGAAAGAACGGACAAAACAACAGTTTGGACTCACCCTACCCTTGTCGTGTCTTGACTTGTCTTCCAAGCTGTGGCCGTGATCGTCGACAGTCGCCGTGATGGATCAGAGGGTGGTACACAATTCTAAAATAATAAGTAGAGATTTAGTATATCATAATAAAGATCACTTATTGATTCTTTCCCTCCGTAGTCGCCCAAAATCCCACTTCTGACACCAGTTGTCACAGGATGACCTTAGTGGTTGGGCTAACTCAGGAAAGAATCAATGACGGTGAATGCATTTACATAAGTTTAATGCAACTTTTAAAATATGTTTAATATATATACAATTATCTAAAAAAAACAAGCGAATACACAAATGAACTATGAAAAGAATGTTCTCCTGAACGTTTAAGACGTTCTTAGTATTGTTATAAATACTGAATGTCTAAGACACTAAAGTGTTGTTAAAGCTATAACAATGTTGATCTAGCGCGATAACTGTGATGCGCGAGAGCTCATGAAGATGATGATGCGCGAATTCAATGGATGATTGTCATCAAATGCCTTCTGTAAGGGTTGATGACGCGATGCAATGATAGTTAATCTCCACTGAGATTGTGAATGATATTCCTCCAGTGAGGACTGGTAACGGGCCCACCTTGTGTCCCGGGGGTTGTCGTTAGTAAAACCTGGCTGCGCAGGTACGGGGACCGTCTCCACCGCTTGTAACGTTAGTCGTGGAAGCTTAGCTCCACTCCTGGATATCCAAACCTAGATGGCTTACTCCAACCCTGGATGGCTTATATCCTGGATGGCTTAGGCTGTAATTATACATACGTTTTAGATGTCGGTTGACAAACATAACAATCTTGCATAATTACCATTACCCAAACAAATCATTATTCGATCAATATATGTAAGCTGTACTAATGATGAGTAGCAATGTATACATATTCTACAACGCCATGTATACGCTATGTACGTCGCTGTTAATCAATGCCCCTAATACATGTAATATAAACATGATCAAATTACTCATATATTACACTCACTGAGTTATGCATGCACGCATTTATTCTTGTCACTCATCTCATTGTTAACTAATGTTGACAATCGTGTATTACAATCACCGAGTTATACGCCAACGTTAACTAATGCACCTAATATCCACTGTTATCAAATTAATATTGTTTTACAATTAATGATCAATTACAATAATTACATCTAATAAAGTAACTTCAAAATCATATGCTAGTCTAAAGTTATGTTTGAGAAACATCAATGCTAACCGGATGTCGTAACCGCCAAACAAGATGGCGCCGCCCACTGAATACAAATATACGATAAAAGTTTGATAAAACTACTAACCACATGTTGCCTGTGAAATTTGCCGTCCAATCTCTGTTCCAACAAAGTACTATCGATTATCCCGGCGATAGCTAGAAGACAATGGGTTTTATAGCAAACATTACGCCCAAATCATTATTTTCCCCGTTCAGTCCGTGACAAACGTGGCTAAATCTACAGTATTGAATCTACACGACAGGCCCCTTATACAATTTTGCCGTTTAAGGAAAATATACCTATACGTTTACATGCATTAGCACAAAACTAAACTTATGACACGGCCTCTCTGGCGGCCACTTAAAATGTGCACGCTTTTACGTGTTAAATGAATAGATCATGAATATTGTGAAATTGTTTCAACTCGAACAATAGATTTTGGGTGTAACCGATACAAGAGCTATATACGACCAGTACGCTCTACCCGTGACATTTTGTGACAACATCTCCCCACTTAAAGAAAGTGCTACACTTTTAAAATTCAACAAAATGATAATTAATATTTACACGTTAAGAAACTATTAATTCTTCTGAGCAAACGAGCGACAAAACGTACAAGCTGATCGCTCAATCGCTTGAGTATGTTAACTATTACCACTGCAGTAATAACCTAACTATAACATGTAATTACAATTTGAACACTATTCTACAATTGTACACTACCCTGTCGTAACATATACTACTATTGTACCATACACTGCAATACACTATTGTATTAAACCGGTCATTATGTGCGGCGACTTAAATAGTCTGCCCCAATATTGTCCTTTCCTCGGTCTATTACCCCGACTCTACTGTTACTAATAACGCTACTTCCTGCCACTACAAGAACTCCAACTTTACACATTGCATCCATCGCATTACCAGTATACTGTTTGCGAAATGGCGTAGGGTCTCTCGTTTCCCTAATCGGCTTTGCTAAAGTGTGCTTAAAGCTACACTGCACTATATCTGTTGGTCTCGACTTATCGGACCGAACAGTACTACACTCAGAGTCTAAACGACTTACCTCTCGTTTCTCTGCTACACTAAGCATGCCCGATATGTCTACATCGGCTGCTGTCTCCTTACCTACACTAGTGGGAAAATACATGGGACTAGTGTCCTCACTACTGTCTTCCTCACTATCCTCAATAACTGCAACATTAACTACGGTTAACACCCCTTGTTGCACATTATCGGTTCTACTGATATACTCTTTCAGCATATTCGCATGAAAGGTCTTTAACTTTCCGTTTATCTCGATACGGTAATCCATAGTGTTCACTATCCCTCTAACGTAAAACGGACCTTTCCATTGTAATAACAACTTGTTATTGTCGGTCGGGAGTAACAGTAACACCTGGTCATCTATCTTAAACTTCCTAGCTCTAGCTTTTTGGTCATAGTACCGTTTATACTTGGTACTTGCCTTAACTAACTGACTTTGAGCTATCTTACAAGTCTCCTCTAGTTTCTCCTTCAGATCTAAAACATACTGATATGTAGTCTTAACCTCATCACTATCTACTTCACCTGCCCACATCTCTCTAAGAATCCTCATGGGACCTCTAACTGACCTACCGTACAATAACTCAAACGGAGAGAATCCTAAACTCTCTTGTGGTACCTCTCTAAATGCAAACAATAAAGCATTGAGATACTTGTCCCAATCTTTGGGTCTCTCGGTACACATACGCCGTAACATTTGCTTTAACGTCCCGTTAAATCGTTCAACTAACCCGTTACACATAGGGTGATATGGTGTTGTCATGATTTGACGCAAAGACAATAACCTGCTTACTTCAGCCATAAGTTCTGACGTAAACTGTGACCCACAATCAGTCAGCATTTCCTCTGGTACACCTAGCCTACTGAACATATCAACTAATGCCTCAGCTACTCTCTCAGTTTCAATTGAGGGCAATGCTACTGCCTCCGGATACCTAGTTGCATAGTCTACCATGGTTAAAATGTACCTATTTTTCCTATCCGACACTGGAAAAATTGGTCCAACTATGTCTACGGCTACCCGCTTAAATGGTGTATCTATCAGTGGCATCTGACCTAAATGTACTTTGGTCACTCGACCTTTTGGTACTGTCCTTTGGCATACATCGCAGGACCTACAATACCTAGTTACATCTCCACTAACGCCTGGCCAATAAAATTCTGCCAATACTCTATCTGACGTTTTCTTTACGCCTAAATGACCTCCCATAATCGACTCATGAGCTACCTTAAGCACTGTCGTTCTATACTGGGTAGGTACCACTAATTGGTGAAACTGTCTACTACCACTATCTTCAAATTCTCTGTACAATAACCTATTCTTATGTACAAACTTACAACTACCGGACCCTTTACACTTCTTCACTACACCATCCTTGGCCTTCACCTTACAAGGACCTAATGACTCGTCTTGAGTTTGTGCTTCTATAAACTCCGCTTTAGATATGTCACCTACGGCTGCAGGAACCTTTAATTTTCTATAAGCCTGAGCTTGCTTCTGAACCTGCGCTCTAGTCTCTACGGCATTACTTATGCTACTTCTAAAATCGGACATTACCGGAAGTGCTGAACCATCTATGTTCCCTATCGTTAAATCATACATCGGGTCATCCATACATAGTGCCTCTGTAGTCCCTTTAAAGAAAGGTGTATCTACATCTATTCTCGCTATTGGCACGTGCTCTACCGACTTATTTAACAACATACACGGTGACTGTTTACCTACCAACTGGTCATCCGTAACTAAACTACGCCTAACTACCACACCTGTACAACCTGTATCCCTCATTACAATTACGTCCGTGCCGTTCACTCTACCATCTGCCGTTGGAAGATTTGCATACGGAAAGAGACATGTTCCGATCTTCGCCATTACACCATCCGATTTAACACAACAGCTACTACTCTCGGTTTTAATAACCGGACTATTACTACCTCTGCCTCTACCTCTACCACGGTTTTGACCACCTCTACCTCTACCGAAATTCCATGGGTTGTTAAAACCTTGGTTCTGCCTCCCTACATTGTTGTCCACTCTACTATTTTCACTAAAATTGTCTACGACAGCGGACACTTTCACCGCTTTCCTACACTCATGTGAAGCATGATTCCCATTACAGTGACGACAACGAATAAAAGGTCTACCTATGTTACCACTATTGCTACCTCCTCTAGCACCCATCGAACTACCACCACCTCTATAGTTTCCACTCTGGCCTTTCTGTTTATGATCGTCCCCTTGCCTATCTCTAAAAGTTCCGTCTTTCGACACTACATTATGAGCTCCACCTCTAGCCTCGGCAAACTGATCTGCTTGAGTTGCCATTTCATCTACACTAGTTAGTTTTCTTTCTTTCAGAAATAAGAACAGATCTCTACTACAAACATTGAATAGCTGGTCCCGCAACAAGAAATCTACGAGGCCCTGATAAGTCTGCGCTACCTTCCCTAACTCTAACCACCTATCTAAGTAATTTCTAGATCTACTAATGAACTGAATAAATGACTCGCCTTTCTCAGGCAGACAAGCTCTAAACCGCTTTCTAAAACCTTCTTCAGTTAGCTCAAATCTCTTTAAAAGAGCATCCTTTAACTTGTCATAGTCAAGAGCATCTAAACTAGGTAATCTAGAAAATACATCTAAGGCCTTGCCTCTCAATAACGCACTTAAATGAACTGCCCACTTGTCTTTGGTCCATTCCTGTAACTCAGCATAACGCTCGAACCGTAACAAGTAACTGTCCATGTTATCTTTGTCAGCATCAAAGTATGGTAACTTCGAACCTTTTAACTTCCCAGAATAACTATCTTTCCCTACAGTTCCACTGTCCTTACTATGTGTCTTAGCTGCTTCCAACTCTAAAGCTAACTTATGATCAAACTCCTTTTGCTCCCTTTCCATTATCATCTTAGCCTTAGCTAGTCTACCATCTGTTTCGAACCTCTCATGTTCTAACTCTTGCTTCTCCCTTACTATTCTGCTTTCATCATCTCGCTTCTCTTTAGCTAACCTGCCTTCTAATTCTAGCTTCTCTTTATCAGCATCTAACTTCTCTTTAGCTAATCTACTTTCTAATTCTAGCTTCTCTGTGGCTAGTCTACTTTCTTCATCTCGCTTCTCTTTAGCTAACCTACTTTCGAATTCTAGCCTATCTTTCTCTAATTCTCTTTCCTTAAGTCTAAATTCCCTTTCCCTAGCCTGTTCGTCTTTAACAAAGGTTCTAAGCTCCTCTCCAGCATAACCTAACTCCTTACCCATTTCCGTAAGATCCTTTATGGACGTCATGGTTATAGACATTGTGGACTACACACTACAATAATTACAATACACACGTCACTAATAATTCTACTCAACTAACTACTAATGGTAAGTCACTGTGTCCTCAGTAAATACCTGGGCATCATCATAGGACAAGTTACATACACATTTGTACTAGCGCTAACTACTAACGATTATGTGTAGATAGTATCTAGCTTCCACAAAACATATGCACTACATAAAATATCTTAATTTGATATTGGACATAAACCTTAAACAATCATCGAAATGTGTATAACATGTACATGTATATTTACTTCTCCCATCAATATAAGTATACTCGAGTGTCACAGCATGAGTAGAACGTCTTGTTCGCCAACCTAATTGGATACTATGTGTATATCAAGGGAGGTAAAAACAAACACCCAAATTATTGAGCAAAAGTGCCTCAGACCCACTCGTGTAGACCACTGCGACCTCGCGCCAAGGAAAGAACGGACAAAACAACAGTTTGGACTCACCCTACCCTTGTCGTGTCTTGACTTGTCTTCCAAGCTGTGGCCGTGATCGTCGACAGTCGCCGTGATGGATCAGAGGGTGGTACACAATTCTAAAATAATAAGTAGAGATTTAGTATATCATAATAAAGATCACTTATTGATTCTTTCCCTCCGTAGTCGCCCAAAATCCCACTTCTGACACCAGTTGTCACAGGATGACCTTAGTGGTTGGGCTAACTCAGGAAAGAATCAATGACGGTGAATGCATTTACATAAGTTTAATGCAACTTTTAAAATATGTTTAATATATATACAATTATCTAAAAAAACAAGCGAATACACAAATGAACTATGAAAAGAATGTTCTCCTGAACGTTTAAGACGTTCTTAGTATTGTTATAAATACTGAATGTCTAAGACACTAAAGTGTTGTTAAAGCTATAACAATGTTGATCTAGCGCGATAACTGTGATGCGCGAGAGCTCATGAAGATGATGATGCGCGAATTCAATGGATGATTGTCATCAAATGCCTTCTGTAAGGGTTGATGACGCGATGCAATGATAGTTAATCTCCACTGAGATTGTGAATGATATTCCTCCAGTGAGGACTGGTAACGGGCCCACCTTGTGTCCCGGGGGTTGTCGTTAGTAAAACCTGGCTGCGCAGGTACGGGGACCGTCTCCACCGCTTGTAACGTTAGTCGTGGAAGCTTAGCTCCACTCCTGGATATCCAAACCTAGATGGCTTACTCCAACCCTGGATGGCTTATATCCTGGATGGCTTAGGCTGTAATTATACATACGTTTTAGATGTCGGTTGACAAACATAACAATCTTGCATAATTACCATTACCCAAACAAATCATTATTCGATCAATATATGTAAGCTGTACTAATGATGAGTAGCAATGTATACATATTCTACAACGCCATGTATACGCTATGTACGTCGCTGTTAATCAATGCCCCTAATACATGTAATATAAACATGATCAAATTACTCATATATTACACTCACTGAGTTATGCATGCACGCATTTATTCTTGTCACTCATCTCATTGTTAACTAATGTTGACAATCGTGTATTACAATCACCGAGTTATACGCCAACGTTAACTAATGCACCTAATATCCACTGTTATCAAATTAATATTGTTTTACAATTAATGATCAATTACAATAATTACATCTAATAAAGTAACTTCAAAATCATATGCTAGTCTAAAGTTATGTTTGAGAAACATCAATGCTAACCGGATGTCGTAACCGCCAAACAAGATGGCGCCGCCCACTGAATACAAATATACGATAAAAGTTTGATAAAACTACTAACCACATGTTGCCTGTGAAATTTGCCGTCCAATCTCTGTTCCAACAAAGTACTATCGATTATCCCGGCGATAGCTAGAAGACAATGGGTTTTATAGCAAACATTACGCCCAAATCATTATTTTCCCCGTTCAGTCCGTGACAAACGTGGCTAAATCTACAGTATTGAATCTACACGACAGGCCCCTTATACAATTTTGCCGTTTAAGGAAAATATACCTATACGTTTACATGCATTAGCACAAAACTAAACTTATGACACGGCCTCTCTGGCGGCCACTTAAAATGTGCACGCTTTTACGTGTTACATGAATAGATCATGAATATTGTGAAATTGTTTCAACTCGAACAATAGATTTTGGGTGTAACCGATACAAGAGCTATATACGACCAGTACGCTCTACCCGTGACATTTTGTGACAATGACATCAATGAAGCGAGTGACTATCGTCTTAAAGAGGCAAAATATAGCATTTTTAACTACATCAAGAGCCATAACTCCGCCATTACTGGTCCGATCTGGCTGGTTTTCCAAGTTGGCCAGTAGAGATAATAAAAATAAAAATAAAAAATAAAAATAAAAAATAAATTAAAAAAAATTAAAAAAAATGTATAAAAATAAAATAAAAAAAATAAAGTAAAAAATAAAGAAATTAAAAAATTTAAAACAAGCATTTATGTAAAACTGTGACGCCCGGGGCGGGGCCAGATGTGACCCCAGGGTCACCATTTGAAGAAAATTGGTAAAGGACCATAAGCTTATAGCAACAGCAAAATATTAAACCTCTGGCTCTTGCAGTTTCAGAGAAGAAGATTTTTTAAGTTTTTCCCTAAACATGTCTATGTAAAACATGTGAGCCTTAGGGCGGGGCCAAATGTGACCCGAAGGTCTCCATTTGAACAAACTTGGTAAAGGACCATAAGCTTATAATAAATGTAAAATATCAAACATCTGGCTCTTGTAGTTTCCGAGAAGATTTTTAAAAAAAAAAATCCTATATAAGTCTATGTAAAACTGTGACCCTCGGGGCGGGGACAAATTTGACCCCATGGTTACCATTTGAACAAACTTAGGACCATAAGCTGATGCTACATGTAATACATGAGAGCTCTGTGCCTTGTGGTTTCAGAGAAGAAGATTTTTAAAAGTTTTTTCCTATATGTCTATATGAAAAACATGCAAAACCTCAATATACAAACTTTGGACCCCCGGGGCACGGCCATTTTTGACCCCGGGGACTTTATTTGAACAAACTTGATAGTCTAGGCGTTGGCGATCATTTTAAAAGAAAAACTGTTGAAATCTATCCAGCAGTTCTGGAGAAGAAGATTTTTTTAAGGTTTCGACCATATATGGTAATTGCAGCCATTTTGGATGTAGCGCTGACCTAATTTTAACAAATCTAAAAAGCATTCATCTAAGGATCATCCATGTGAAGTTTGGTCAAAATTAGCCAAGCGGTTTCTGAGGAGAAGTCGTTTGAAGTTAACGGACGACGGACGGACGACGGAAGACGGACAACACACCATCCCATAAGCTCTGCTGAGCTTTCGAACTCTGTGCATGATTGTTTCTGTGACCAGGTACGGTCACGTGACTATAGACATGAAGTGTACATATTGAAAGTTTGATGAACACATATGAAGAATGAATATCCACTATTAATGAGACAAGAAAAAGACATTTGAACCCAGCATATGACACAGACTTGACCTTGACCTTTATATATTGATAAGGTCATGTGACCGTGTCATGACGTGTACATATCGATAATTGATGAAGAAAACCGGTTGAGAAAAGTGTTTGGCGTAACAAAAAAAACACGACGTTTTAACCCAGCATTTGACATTGACTGGGACCTTCACCTTTATATATTTGATAACGTCACGTGACTATAACTATAACTACACTCAAGTGATATGAAAACGCAACACGGGAATTTCCGCTATATATTGTATGTACAATATGCTGCTTTTAATCGAATGGTACATGGCTACGTAAGACCTTTCCTTTTGGAAAAAATACTAAAACAACAAATAATACAGCAAATAGTATTCTTGCAATGTTTCATTATTCGAAGAGTACGCGTTTGGCTCAATCATGTGAGCAAACTTAGGATGCAAAATTTTGCAAACTATTTACGTTAAATACAGTACTGAACTAGCTCAATGTTTCGAAGAGCAACTTCAACATTGATGAAGTTCTTGTTACAAAGTGTAGTGTGATTAAAACGTCTACACATCACAGTTGTGTCCTTTTTCTAGTTAACTGCAACTTTTTTTTAAAAAAACATCTTGAGATTTCTTTGGAATATTATGTGCAATTAAGTGTGCAGTATATACAATATATAGCGGAAATTCCCGTGTTGCGTTTTCATATCACTTGAGTGTACAGCCATGAAGTGTACATATCGAAAGTTTGATTTCACCAACACACCAAAAAACCTTTGAATCCAGAATTTGACCTTGACTATGACCTTGAACTTTATATATTGGTAAGGTCATGTGACTATAGTCATTGAAACTTGTATGCAGCACATTGAAGAAATGAAAATACGTTATAGACAATGTTAAGTTATTGTGACGCCAGACGTGGACGGACGCAAGACGACGGACACGTTGAAACTTATGTATGACGTTTTTCTTTGAAAACTAATTTGTCGTTTTAATATGTATAAATAACTCAATACGATCTACGATTTGTATTTTAAATAGACATACTAGACACGGTAAACAGGGCGCTACTAGTCACCCCTACTGATTACACTGTCATGTGCATGTATTGTTTGCGAAGATAACAATGTGGATTAGATTATATTTAAATCCAACCATCTATTTTAAGCTTTTTTGAAAATTACAGGTGTGTTGTCATGTTGTTCGAAATAACATCGGCAAATCAGTATTAATAATTTGTTTGTAGTTTAAAGCAATTATTTTTGTTTTTCATAAATGTAATAACAAATGAAAACTAAAATAAAACTTTTTTTTTATATTTAAGTAGTTTTAAAGTCAAAACGATACTGGATTATTAAACTACGGTCAGAGAGTGGTCTTACAAATCAAGATGCTAATGTTAATGCTTAAAATAGCTGTACCACCAACAACAGACAACTTTTACAATATATATACACCGTTTCTAAACCAACTGACGACGAGGTATTTATATATATATATATATAACTTGCATGTTTTGAGAATCCAAACTCTATAGACACAATACAAACAGCTTGAACCAGCCAGGCCAAACTCCAAAACTAGAGTGTCGAATTAAGTAAAACTCATAATTCATTTACGCATATTCAAATATGGTTATTTAAGAACTCGTGAATAAACCTTTACTTTTAATCGGCACATATAAATTATTATTTGACCGGAACACCTGAATAGAGTTTTGATAAACGTTTTTTAAGTATACAGTCTAAGGTACACAGCCTCGAGTTTAATGTTATAGCTTAAACCTTAGAACTACACACACAGTAGTAATGCTTGATAACTTCCGCAAGAGTGCCGTTTGTCCCTTTAAACACTTTTTTTTAACCCTTTTGAGTAAATGCCGCCCAAACTATGTGGCGCACCCGTAAAATACGGTAATAATAATAACACTCGTAAAATACGGTAATAATAATAACGACCAAAGAATGCGGCGCATAAAATACGATACACACACATCGAAGGGAATGGTCCGTATCGCTGTTTCAAGTACCCTGACACAAGCAAGCAAGTTAGGGCACATATATGTATGAAAACGCCTCCTCGTATCCAATCCAAAACGAATTGCACGTTGTTTAACGGCTGATCAACACATTATAGGTTATTTAGAGCTGACTTGGAGAGAGGGGAAGGATACATAGGAATCCGGGAACCTGCCCTACTTTTACTATTGAATAGATTCATGATGGTGCTCGGCGGATATACTCCGATAGACGGGATAGACGGGACCACCCGGTTAAAGTCCCCATCCGACGGACAAGACGGAGGTAAAGTGTCGTTTCCAAGAACATACCGACGGAACTCAGTGGCATCGGTGAGGCTTGAACTCCCGAATCCTTCGGTTTCAAGTTCATCGTGCTATCCACTAGACAGCGCCAGTCCCTATTCCAGCAGTGGCATCATTGGGTCATGAACTCCCGAATCCTTCGGTTTCAAGTTCATCGTGCTATCCACTAGACAGCGCCAGTCCCTATTCCAGCAGTGGCATCGGTGAGGCTTGAACTGCCGAATCCTTCGGCTTCAAGTCCATCCGCTAGACCGCGCCTGTCCCTATTCCAGCATGAAGTTAGTTAGAAGTTTTGACGAGTAATATTGTTTTTTTTTATTATTGTTATTATATATATGATAAATCGACTACATATCGGAATTATTCGCGTGTTTTACTTTGATGAAGTCATTAGGCAATGAGTGTATGTGATTGAATATATTTATTTAAATTTTTTCAAACTGACAGATAAAATTAATATCGATTAAACGTCACGAAAGTCTCATTTAAATATATCGGGAGTTGCCATCTTAACTGTCGTGTTTCACTTTGTTAAGTTGCGTGTCTGCCGCGGTGATTCATTGGAAAGCGGACACATGTATGTACCACTTTATATTGTAATGTGTTTTATGTATACTATTGCTATTGTTTTATTAGTTGATAGAGTATTTTGTAAGGTTTGTTTGTGGGCGGGGTTGCTGAACCATAAGGCCCATACCAACGTTTGAGTTAAAGTTCACGCTTATTTTCGTTCTAATCCTTTTTCTTCTTTTGTGTACAAATAATAAGTTGTAAAAAACTTGTGAAATAAAATATGTTTAAACCAAAGTTCACGCTGTATAGCTTTAAAATGATTGTATAGTTCATGGTCAATGATGAATGTAAACAACAACTCTTTTTAACATAAATCGAAGTTCTAGTAAGACACGTGGTTATACGTCGATATATAGCCAAGGTTTTATATATACTACAATGAAGATTTATGTAATTTGTCAGGTTTTATATCTTCAATTGAGAATGTATATGCAAATAATCAGGTTGCGTATTCTATACTTTCCCTTATATATTAACTACAATATACATTTTAATTTGCTATATAGATCTACTACAATACACAAATGTAAGTTGTTAAGTTTTATAAACTACAATATGCAATTTTAATTGTCAAGTTTTATACACAAAACGTACACTGTTAATTTCTTAGTTTTATACACTACAATATACAATGTTAATTGCTATGTTATATAGTTATATATACTACAATATACAGTGCCAGGTTTTATATACCACAATATACATTGCCATGTTTTAAATACTACAATATACAGTGCCAGGTTTTATATACTACAATATACAGTGCCATGTTTTAAATACTACAATATATAGTGACAGATGTTCTATACTACAATATACAGTGCCAGGTTTTATATACTACACTATGTTAATTGCTAGGTTATATAGTTATATATACTACAATATACAGTACCAGGTTTTATATACCACAATATACAGTGCCAGGATTTATATACTACAATATACAGTGCCATGTTTTATATACTACAATATATAGTGCCAGGTTTTATATACTATAGTATACCCTGACAGGTTTTATATACTACAATCTACAGTGCCATGTTTTATATACTACATATGCAGTGCCATGTTTTATATACTGCAATATACAGTGCCAGGTTTTATATACTATAGTATACCCTGACAGGTTTTATATACTACAATCTACAGTGCCATGTTTTATATACTACATATGCAGTGCCATGTTTTATATACTGCAATATACAGTGCCAGGTTGTATATACTACAATATACAGTGTCAGGTTTTATATACTACAATGTACAGTGCCAGGTTTTATATACTACACTATACAGTGCCAGGTTGTATCTACTACAATATACAGTGCGATATGTTATATACTGCAATATACAGTGCCAGGTTGTATATACTACAATATACAGTGTCAGGTTTTATATACTACAATGTACAGTGCCAGGTTTTATATACTACAATCTACAGTGCCATGTTTTATATACTACATATGCAGTGCCATGTTTTATATACTGCAATATACAGTGCCAGGTTTTATATACTACAATGTACAGTGTCAGGTTTTATATACTGCAATATACAGTGCCAGGTTGTATCTACTACAATATACAGTCCGAGATTTTATATACTACAATGTACAGTGTCAGATGTTATATACTACAATATACAGTGCCTTGTTTTATATACTACATATGCAGTGCCATGTTTTATATACTGCAATATACAGTGCCAGGTTGTATCTACTACAATATACAGTCCGAGATTTTATATACTACAATGTACAGTGTCAGATGTTATATACTACATTCTAATACACCCGCAGTATATAGCCTAGTTTAAAATATCTCGTTATATTGAACGATATATCACTGTAATTTTTGCAACGTTAGGAGAATAAGCATTGCGCATTGCGCATTACGCATTGTAACGTATGCAACGTTAGGAGAGCAAGCAAAGCAATGCGAAAGATTTCAGATGTGTGCGTTATTTTCACATTTTAGGGGTATTAGAATAGAAATAGAACATCGTTTACGGTGAATTATCTATAATATATCACGGTTTGTCGTTCAGTTGTAAACAATAATTTCACTCGCCCTTCGGGCTCGTGAAATTATTGTTTACAATTGAACTCCAAACCGTGATATATTAAACGATAATTCACAGTAAACGATGTTCTATTTCTTAAATATACAGTGCCTTGTTTTATATACTACATATGCAGTGCCATGTTTTATATACTGCAATATACAGTGCCAGGTTGTATCTACTACAATATACAGTCCGAGATTTTATATACTACAATGTACAGTGTCAGATGTTATATACTACATTCTAATACACCCGCAGTATATAGCCTAGTTTAAAATATCTCGTTATATTGAACGATATATCACTGTAATTTTTGCAACGTTAGGAGAATAAGCATTGCGCATTGCGCATTACGCATTGTAACGTATGCAACGTTAGGAGAGCAAGCAAAGCAATGCGAAAGATTTCAGATGTGTGCGTTATTTTCACATTTTAGGGGTATTAGAATAGAAATAGAACATCGTTTACGGTGAATTATCTATAATATATCACGGTTTGTCGTTCAATTGTAAACAATAATTTCACTCGCCCTTCGGGCTCGTGAAATTATTGTTTACAATTGAACTCCAAACCGTGATATATTAAACGATAATTCACAGTAAACGATGTTCTATTTCTTAAATATACAGTGCCTTGTTTTATATACTACATATGCAGTGCCATGTTTTATATACTGCAATATACAGTGCCAGGTTGTATCTACTACAATTTACAGTCCGAGATTTTATATACTACAATGTACAGTGTCAGATGTTATATACTACAATATACAGTGCCAGGTTTTATATACTACAATATACAGTGCGATATTTTATATACTACAATATACAGTGCCAGATGTTATATACTACAATTTACGGTGCCAGGTTTTATATACTACAATATAAAGTGCTAGGTTGTATATACTACAATATACAGTGCCCGATTTTATATACTACAACATACCCTGACAGGTTTTATACACTACAATATACAATGTTAATTGCCAGATTCTATATACTACAAGATACAATGTCCATTGTCGGGTTTTATATACTACACTATATACCATGCTAATTGCCAGGTGTTATATTCTACAATACACACGTATTTGAGGTTCATCAGCCATTTGTTTGTGTATACGTTAAACAAATATATTGTAAATAATTTCTCTGAGCATCTGAACATGTACATGTATGTCTATTCAGGTGTGTGTTATTTAATACTGTATATGTCATCCTGTACAGCTGTACCGTGAACTGTGTATGCCATACCTGTACAGCTGTACCGTCAACTGGAGGTATGTTAATAAGTGTAGGAGGACGGTAATGGCTTAAAGGGACACATGGCACACTAGTAATATTTATCGATCATCAAGTGTGTTTGTAGTCCGAATGATTGTACTAAGACAAGAATACCTCAATGGCACGGCCCCCTCAAGCATAGAAGTATCCCTAAGATTTATTAATCTAGTATCATTTTGAGTTTAAAACTGGAGATCTTTCACATGCAGACTTCTGATAGGCATCACTCAGAATGCAGGAATCACTCAGAGCAGATCGTAACATTTGATATATACCATATTAAAGTCTGTATCCCGCCATCAACAGGCGTATTTTACAACAGATGTAAACCGTTTCTAAACCTACTATATATATATACTGAAAGAAAAAAGAAACGCGACACGGGAATTTCCGCTATATATTATATGTATAATATGCTGCTGTTAATCAAATGGTACATGGCTACGTAAGATCTTTCCTTTCGGAAAAAAGACTAAAACACTTAACACGTCAAATAGTATTCCTGCAAAGTTTCATTATTGACTGAGTAAGCGTTTAGCTCAAGCATGTGAGCAAACTTAGGATGCAAAATTGTGCAAACTCTTTACGTTATATACAGTACTGAACTGGCTCAGTTATTCAAAGAGGAACTTCAAGATTGATGAATTTCTTGTTACAATGTGTAGTGTGATTAAAACGTCTACAACATCACAGTTGTGTCCTTTCTCTAACTAACTGCAACTATTTAAAAACATCTTGGGATTTCCTTGAAATATAATTATATGGACTTTATGTGTCCAGTATAGACACTATATAGCGGAAATTCCCGTGTCGCGTTTCTTTTTCGTTTAAGTATATGTAGATAGAGATGTGATACACGTTTTTTGTCCATTTGTACTCTGACATATTTTGTTATTTAGTCTGTGATTTGTGTCGTTATTTAGTGCAGGTGTTGTCTTTAGTACATGTGTTACCTTTAGTGCAGGTGTTACCTTTCGTGCAGGTGTTACCTTTAGTGCATAGGTTACCTGTAGTGCAGATGTTACCTTTCGTGCAGGTGTTACCTTTCGTGCAGGTGTTACCTTTAGTGCAGGAGTTACCTGAACCTGCTTGCATATAATTAAATACAAACTCGGGAGTTTTCAATTGTTCGTCGTTATTCTAGCATATGTTTTAATATAATTATTATTGGTGCAATGTATTCAACAATTGGTACAATGTTAATATAATTGGCTTTGAACTATATAATTGAATTATTAATACGGATTTTTAAAAGATGCAATTTAGAAGACAAACTAGAAAAGTTATAGAAAGAAATCAAGATTGCTGGGTGTCCCTTTAATTATTTTGCATTCAGGAGGAGCCGTTAGTTTTAACGCACACCTACTGTGTTTCGGATAACGACAGTTCATATGTTAGACTATTTCATCATTTTATTAATTTAAATAAACACTTGATTAAACATTATATCTGTGAGCATTTAACACAGTTAAACTGAGTTTTATTGCGCACAAACACAAACAGGTTATAGGGCGCCAACAGGAATGAACATTCCACGCCTATCCCCCATTGACATCGACATAAAAATATGCAAACGTTTTTATCTGCATTACTTCAGGGTTGCTGTAAATTCTGTTGTAGACACTCACTTTTTGCTGGAACAACGATCATTTCTCAAGGTGCCCCTGAAACAATGCAGGGTAATGATGAAAGCCTTTTTAGAACATGCCCACAAGAAATGTCACTAGAAAGTGAAAATGCCCCCGAAAGGTTCCTTTTAAGTAATTTTAGAGTTCTGGCAATGATATAATTTTGACGTATTTGAGTATTGGCCTCTTAGCTTGACCTTGACCTTTGAGGTACGGACCTTAATTATTCTTGCTAGCGACAGACCATTTTATAATGATGAACATTTCTGATTACCCTTCCGTAGTTTAGGAGTAACCGCCGAGAAACGATTTCACTTGAGTTCATTTGAGTTTTGACTTTTAAAGTTTGATATTGACCTTAAAGGTATGAATCTGATTATTGCGCCTAACGTATCTTCTCATCATGATGAATATTTCTGTGTAATCCCTTCAGTGGGTTGGGAGTTTTCGCCGAGACATGATTTCACTCATTTGACCTTTGACCTCTAAGTATGACACTCACCGATTCTTATAAATTCTCTTGTGATTACAATTTGTTTGAAGTTTCATGAAATTCTTTTCAGTATTTTCAAAGTTGTGGATGAGATATGAGTATGACTCATTTGAACTTTGACCCCCATTTGTGATTTTGACCTTTAAGTTACGGATCTGATTATTGCGCACGACACACCTTCTTAGTATAATTAACCTTTTATGTGACTGTTCATGTAATCTGACTTTTCCTTAGCCTCGTCCGTCGGATGGGGACGTAAACCGGGCGGTCCCGTGTATCGGTCTATCAACCGAGCACGTTAAAGAACCATAGGAATCTATTCGATAATAAGAGTAGGGCAGGTTCCCGGATTCCTATGTATCCTTCCCCTCTCTCTGGGGCGGCTCTAAATAACCTGTACTGTGTTGATGAGCCGTTAAACAACATTCAATTCAATTCATGTAATCTGTTTTAGTATGGAAGACGGATGCGGCCATTTCGACTTTGCGACTTCGCGCCCTGTTAATACAAGGCGAAAAGTCGCCAAAACGAAAAGTCGAAGGCGAAAAGTCGCCAACCCAAAAAGTCGAAGGCGAAAAGTCGCAAACCCGCCGTTTTGGACGAAATTTCGACTCGCAAAGTCGCCAATCCGATATTGTAAAATTTCGACTTTTCGCCACGAAATTTCATCCAAAACGGCGACTTTTTGGCGGTTATTTACAAGGCGAAAACTCGAAGGCGAAAACTCGAAATGGCCGCATCCTTCTTCCATAAATGACTATTGCAAGTGAGTCAACAAACGGAATATATATCTTGAAGTCGAAAAGTCGCCAACACGAAAGTCGCCAACCCGAAAAGTCGAAGGCGAAAAGTCGCCAACCCGAAAAGTCGAAGGCGAAAAGTCGCCAACCCGAATAGTCGAAGGCGAAAAGTCGCAAACCCGCCGTTTTGGACGAAATTTCGTGGCGAAAATCGAAATTTTACACTATCGGATTGGTGACTTTACGAGTCGAAATTTCGTGTTGGCGATTTTTAGCCTACGACTTTTCGCCTTGTATTAACAGGGCGAAAAGTCGAGAAGTCGTGAAGTCGAAATGGCCGCATCCGTCTTCCATATTTTAGTACTTTCAACGTATGGTTGTGGCATGCTTTGGACACATTTGCACGTTGACATCTAAATGTGACCTTGACCTTTGAGGTACGACCCTTAATCTTGTGACAACACACCTTCTCACTGTGATTAACATGTGTGTAAAGGTGCATGAAATTTCCTTCAGTACTTTCAAAGTTATGACTCAGATAAGAAATGACAAAACGATCTCAAATAATCATGACCATGTTATTATAAACGTTTCACTAGAACGTGCGTTATTTCAGATTTTCGGAAATTATACACGTTTAGCAATTCATAAAAACAACACAATCACATTTGAAAACTTACAAATTTCAGTCAAAAAACATGCTTTAACCTACGTATTGAAAAATTGTTTCGGTTGAACGCCCCCTATATGCGTAACATGGAAGAATTTGACAAAGAAAGTACATTTTAACCAACCCTCTCTCTATTTTTGTAAAAGCATGACTAAGTAATAACTAAAATTTGCATAGATATTATAACGACGTGTATTGAAAACACATGCACATTTAATTTATCAGATGTAATGTAATACTCATGTAGGAATTCGGAGGTTGCCGGAGAGAGTGTGTGAGCTGGATGTTATCTCGAGAGAGTGTGTATGAGCTGGTTGTTATCTCGAGACAGTGAGTGGGATGGATGTTATCTCGACAGAGTGAGTGGGCTGGTTGTTACCTCGAGAGAGTGAGTGGGCTGGATGTTATCTCGACAAAGTGAGTGGGCTGGTTGTTATCTCGAGAGAGTGAGTGGGCTGGATGTTATCTCGACAGAGTGAGTGGGCTGGATGTTATCTCGACAGAGTGAGTGGGCTGGATGTTATCTCGACAGAGTGAGTGGGCTGGATGTTATCTCGACAGTGTGAGTGGGCTGGTTGTTATCTCGAGAGAGTGAGTGGGCTGGATGTTATCAAGTTCAAACCCCTTACACTTGAAGATAAAGTTACTCATACAAAATACAGCCTTTACAGAATAGAGAATACACTATACAGTATACATAATAAAGCATACGACATACGACATACAGAATACAGAATACAGAATACAGTTTACATAATAAAGCATACGACATACAGAATACAGAATACAGTATACATAATAAAGCATACGACATACGACATACAGAATACAGAATACATTATACATAATAAAGCATACGACATACGACATACGACATACAGAATACAGAATACAGTATACATAATAAAGCATACGACATACGACATACAGAATACAGAATACAGAATACAGAATACATAATAAAGCATACGACATACGACATACAGAATACAGAATACAGTATACATAATAAAGCATACGAAATACGACATACAGAATACAGAATACAGTTTACATAATAAAGCATACGACATACATAATACAGAATACAGTATACATAATAAAGCATACGACATACGACATACGACGTACAGAATACAGAATACAGTTTACATAATAAAGCATACGACATACAGAATACAGAATACAGTATACATAATAAAGCATACGAAATACGACATACAGAATACAGAATACAGTTTACATAATAAAGCATACGACATACATAATACAGAATACAGTATACATAATAAAGCATACGACATACGACGTAAATACTACAGAATACAGTTTACATAATAAAGCATACGACATACATAATACAGAATACAGTATACATAATAAAGCATACGACATACGACATACAGAATACAGAATACATTATACATAATAAAGCATACGACATACGACATACGACATACGACATACATAATACAGAATACGGTATACATAATAAACCATACGACATACATAATACAGAATACAGAATACAGTATACATAATAAAGCATACGACATACGACATACAGAATACAGAATACAGTATACATAATAAAGCATACGAAATACGACATACAGAATACAGTATACATAATAAAGCATACGACATACGACATACAGAATACAGAATACAGTATACATAATAAAGCATACGAAATACGACATACAGAATACAGAATACAGTATGCATAATAAAGCATACGACATACAGAATACAGTATACATAATAAAGCATACGACATACAGAATACAGAATACAGAATAAAGCATACGACATACGACATGCAGAATACAGAATACATTATACATAATGAAGCATACGACATACAGAATACAGTATACATAATAAAGCATACGACATACGACATACAGAATACCATATACATAATAAAGCATACGACATACGACATACAGAATATAGAATACAGTATACATAATAAAGCATACGACATACGACATACAGAATACAGAATACAGTATACGTAGTAAAGCATACGACATACGACATACAGAATACAGAATACAGTATACGTAGTAAAGCATACGACATACGACATACAGAATACAGAATACAGAATACAGTATACATAATAAAGCATACGACATACGACATACAGAATACAGAATACAGTATACACAATATAGCACACGACATACGACATTCAGAATACAGAATACTGTATACATAATAAAGCATACGACATACGACATACGTATACATAATAAAGCATACGACATACAGAATACAGTATACATAATAAAGCATACGACATACGACATACAGAATACAGTATACATAATAAAGCATACGACATACGACATACAGAATACAAAATAAAGAAACAGCGTAAAACCCAAACAGCATACGTCATAAATATAAACAGAACACAGCATAAATACAGTATACATAATAAAGCATACGACATACGACATACAGAATACAAAATAAAGAAACAGCGTAAAACCCAAACAGCATACGTCATAAATATAAACAGAACACAGCATAAATAATGCAGCATACGTAAAACAACATACAGCATACAACATACAGAAACAAAATGCAACATAGAGAGTACAGTTACAAAATACAGAATACAACATACAGAATACAGTTACAATATAGAACATACAGAATACAACATACAGAGTACGGAATACAACAAACAACATGCACATTATAACATACAGATTACAACATGCAGAATGCAGCATACCGATTATAACATACAAAATACAACAAACAACACACATACTGCAACATACGTAGTACGGAATACAAAATACAAAATGCATAATACAACATACATAATACAACATAAATAATGCAGCATACCGAATACAAAACACAACATACAACATACAAAATACAACATACATAATACAACATACAAACTACAAAGCACACCGTACATAATTCAAAATACAACATACAACATACATAATACAACATACATAATACAACACAATATGAAACACAACATATATAATACACCAAAGATAATACAACATACATCATGACATGCAGAATACAACGTACCGAATACGGCATACAAAATACATAACACGATACAGAATATAGCATACTGAACAAAAAATACACAATACATTATACCAACTACAAAACACAACATATATAATACAACATACACAACACAACAAACAGAATACAACAAACATCATACAGAATGCAACATGAATAATACAAAAAAACGTAAAACAACATACAAAATACAACTTACAAAAATACAACATACAGAATACAGAATACAGCATACATAGTGCAATATACAGAAAATAGCATATAACATACAGAAAACATTTCGTTAGCGTATGTTTAGCGTGTTATTGTTGCTATCTCCTACCCATCGTTGAATCCCACGTTTGATTGATTACGTTATCACTCCATTCATCAGTGATGTCTCCTACCTACTCAGTTATAAAATCCTGTGCAGGAAGCAATAAACAAATTAGTTTGAAGGATGGCCTGATTTCCCTATGTAATTTATATGTAAGAAGAGAAGAACATTTATCTTCTCCTATCATTAAAATCGACGGAATACTCTTTTTATGAATACTCTTAAAGGTACACTCGGCAATCTTGATTTTTTTAAAACTAACGGTGTCCCTTTAGTTTTTCACATAACTTGCATTTGTTCAATTAGTAATATTAATTATAAGAATAGTATAAAGCAAACTGTTTTTGCATATTATTAACCGGGGATTATATTGCACCAATAATATATTTAAACCTATGGTGAAAGAAGAAGAACAAGAAAGGTGTAACGCATGCGTTATACGTAGACGATTTTTAATAATTGGTTAGTTTGTGGAGGCTTTGTTCAAGTCATATACCTGTAGTCGTCGATATGGAGATGACAGGAAGTTAAAGTGAAGAATTTAAAGATACTGTATGAATACAGATAAGTTTTTATTTGGTCTTAGGTATACATTATTATACATGTTAAAGGGAACATATTCAATTATACGATTTACACCTGTACCTGAGCTATTACAAAGGGAATTTCAGTGACCATGCTACAATATAATATAAAAGTCATATTTACTTAAAATTTTACAAGAGATTATCATATGGGCCCTATTTATGTTCATGTTTTAGTTGTATTCAGGCTCAAACCCGCTTCGGAGTTGCCGTTAAGGCAATCAACTTCGCATTTTAAATGAATTACAACTGATCTTATAAAAATATTTAATTTCTTTACTTCTTTACTTCATTTTAATACTCAAATATAAATGGGTGCCGAAACGTCTAGGGTAAAAATTAAAATAGATACCGAAATGGTTCAATGCCGAAACGTCTAGATGCCGATTCGTCTAGGTTTAATGTGTTTACTTCTTTACTTCATTTTAATACTCAAATATAAATGGATGCCGAAATGTCTAGGGTAAAAATTAAAATAGATGCCGAAATGGTTTGGTGCCGAAACGTCCTGAATCGAATTTGATCGTACAGACGCAAAAACTAGTCTGCTTCACTACACATGTACCGTTTCACTCAAACAAGCCAAAGACCGATTTCTTTGCCGTAAATTACGGCTAAATAAAGCGCATTCCAACCATGATCGTGGCCAAGCGTCTGATCGACTTTCTATAAAAACATATTAATTCTTGAGCTGGCTGTAGATCCCCCTCCACCCCTAGGGGGGAATTTTGTAGGGTATGATTTTCTGAAAGAACATACATTAAGCTTCAAAATGAGACATGTGTGCCATTTGAGCGTTGGGGCTTTAGTGAGTTTTAGGGAAAAACGTTGCGTTTTTAGACGAAAATCGCCGAAATCTGGAATTATTTTTTAGAAAAAGAATGGAATATATTAGAACCAATTTGAATTGATGGAATCTTTCTCGGAAATCGTCTCTATATGTCCTACAATATAATTTATTGAATCGATACTTAAATGTTGAGATTTAGGTAAAAATCGCTGATTTCTGTAATACATTGGGGGTATTTAACTGAAAATTAAAAATATATCTAATACAATAGAAAAAAGAAATATTGTAACCTTTTTGGGCAGGGTAAGGTCCAGTGATTAAATAGAAAAAAGTTCCAAACCGCATTGTGTTTGGAAGTGCCCTAATTTTGGGGCGAAACATGTGTATTTTTGTCAAAAATCGTCGGAATCTGGAATTGTTTTTTAAAAATTAGTTTGAACATATCAAATTGAAGCAATAAAATGTTGCACAGCATACATATTAAAGTTTTTCCTGGCATCATATATAACATATGTGCTCAAATATTGGCATTTTAGGGCAACATGTTGGAAAAAATGACAAAAATCACTGATTTCTGTAATCCATTGGGGTATTGGGTTAAAATTTAGAAAAAATATTTAATACAATAGAATAAAGACGTATTGTAACATTTTGGATAGACAAAGGTCCAATAATTAAGTAGAAAAATGTCCTGAACCATATGATGCTTAAAATATTGCCTTAATTTCCAGGCCAAAAATGTGTATTTCAATCAAAAATCGACGGAATCTGGAATTATCGTTTGAAATAGAGTTTGAAAATAGTTTGAACATAAACTTATCAAATTGAAGCAATAACATGTTGCACACTATACATATCCAAGTCATTTATTGTATCAGATATAACATATATGCTCAAGTATTTATATTTTAGGGCAAAATGTTGAAAAAATGACTAAAATCGCTGATTTCTGTAATGCATTGCGGTATTGGGAAAAAATTAAAAGAGCATAGAAAGAACGGAAAAAAAATATTGTAACATTTCTGCAGTCCAATGTGCAATAATATACCACTCCGAGACCTTTGCCGAGGCTGGACACCGTTCCCGTTGTGTCACAAAACCAGTGGGTAGGCCCAGCGGCCGTCGGCTGTGGGTCGCTCAATTATATTTACTATATAGCTCTAGGTGGCATGTTTGAGACCCAAAATCAGGTAGCCTTCCCAATGATACGACCTAGGGACCGCGTGCCACGCATAGCGAGGACCGCTGCCGACGGCTGGCCACCGGTCCCGTTGTGTCACAAAATATGTGGGTCGGCCGAGCGGCTATCGGCCGAAGGTCGTTCAACGCTATTTCACTCTAACTGTATATAGCTCTATGTGCCATTTTCTAGACTCGAACTCGGGTAGCCCTCACCCTGATAAGGCCTAGGGAACGAATACCTCGCATAGCGGGAACAATTGCTTACGGCTGGCCTCCGATCCCGTTGTGTCATAAAATATGTGGATAGGTCCAGCGGCCATCGGCCGAGGGTCGCTCAACGCTCTTTCCCGCTATACATATATAACTATACTGTATAAAGCTCTAGGTAAGTTACGAGGTTCGAGAACTGAACTCGGGTAGCCTCCCCCTGATACAGCCTAGCGATTGAATGCCACGCGTTGCCAGGACCTTTGCCCACAGCTGCCCACTAGTCCCGTTGTGTCACCCAATCTGTAAGTCGGCCCAGCGGCCGTCGGCCGAAGGTCGTGCAACGCTATATCCTTCTATATAACTGTATATAGCTATATGTGCCATGTTCGAGACTCGAACTCGGGTAGCATTTCCCCTAATATGGACTAGCGACCGAGTGCCAAATGTACTGGGGACCTTTGCCGACGGCTGGCCACCGGTCCCATTGTGTCGCAAAATATATGGGTCGGCCCAGTTGGGTCGGCCCAGTGGCCGTACGCAGAGGGTCGCTCAACGCTATTTCTCTATTTATAACGTATACTGTATATAGCTCTATGTACCATGTTCGAAATGCCGGTAACATGGTAAAGTCCAAGTCGCGAGTTGGTACACGTACATATTCCAAAATGCTCTACACATAATGGGCTTTCAGAAAAATAGGGTGTACAAAATTCCCCCTTGGGTGAGGGTTACTCCTACTAGCTTACAATCTATTTTTCTATTGTACCGGTATTATATATTTTTCTAGATTTTAACCCAATACCCCAAATGGATTGCAGAAATACGTGATTTTAGTCCTTTTTTCCAACATATTTCAGCAGATATGTTATATATGATGCAAGGAAACACTTGAATATGTAGGCTGTGCAACATTGTATTACTTCAATTTGATAAGTTTATGTTAAAACTATTTTCAAAAATAATTCCAGATTCCGTCGATTTTTGACAAAAATACACATTTTTCGCCTAAACATTAAGGCATTTTCAAGCATCATACGGTTCGGGACTTTTTTCTACTTAATTATTGGACCTTTGTTTATCCAAAAATATTACAATGTATCCTTGTTCAATTGTATTAAATTTGTTTCTATATTTTATCCCAATACCCCCAATGGATTACAGAAATCAGCGATTTTTGTCATTTTTTCAAACATTTTACCCTAAAATGCCAATATTTGAGAACATATTGTTACGATTTTAGATAATCTTATATTAACTAATATGTTTTAAATATAAATGTATATGGTTTAATTACTAGTTTAGTTTGATCACATATATAACCACATACTTATCTGACTTCATTTAATCCCTTGTAGAGGCTGTAAAGCATATATTTTAGTGAAGGTAGATAATGTAGGTATTTGGATTGTCCTGCTAGATTAGCCTAAGTTTGATGTCATCTGGTGCGTTGGCTTGTTTACCTAAGCTGAATGATGTTGGGTCTGTGCGACCTATTTTCTGGCTGTCCATGCAGCAAGCTCATGTCATTTAAGTGTTAGGATGACGGTGTGCGACCTACTTTCTGGCTAGTTTATGTCATTTGGTGTATTAGCTGATGCTGTGCGACCTACTTGCTGGCTGTCCATGCAGCAAGCTCATGTCATTTAAGTGTTAGGATGATGGTGTGCGACCTACTTGCTGGCTAGCTGATGCCATTTGGTGTATTGGCTAATGTTGTGCGACCTACTTGCTGGCTGTCCATGCAGCAAGCTCATGTCATTTGTGTTAGGATGATGGGTGTGCGACCTACTTGCTGGCTGTTGAAAGCGGTCATTTAGTTCATTGGTTGGCTTAGCTTGCTGAACTAAATGGCTTATGGAAGAGTATATAAAGTGCTTCAGGGTTCTTGGTCAGCGATTTCAGTCAGAATTATTAAAGTACATTTCTTTAGAATGAGCAGAGTTAGAGAGAGGGAGGGAGACTTTTAAAGTGTAACTATAAGAGATTTTAGCAATATTTATTTATATTTACTACGTCCTTGTACATCTCATCTACAAGGAACATTTATTGGTGTGGGAATAATATTTAAGTAGTATTTCTAACACTACGAACTTTTAGTAATTTCGTAACAATATGTTATATATTGTGTCAGGAAAAACTTGAATATATATGCTTTGCAACATTCTATGCTTCAGTTTGATAAGTTTATGTTCAAACTAATTTCAAAAAGAAATTCCAGATTCCGGCGATTTTTGACAAAAATACGCATATTTCACCCCAAAATTAAGGCATTTCCAAACATCATGCGGCTTGGGACTTTTTCTACTTATTCACTGGACCTTAACCTGCCCAAAAAGGTTACAATATTTATTTTTTCTATTGTATTACATATTTTTCAAATTTTTAGTTAAATATACCCAATGTATTACAGAAATCAGCGATTTTATTCAATTTTTTAACATTTTTACTCAAAATCTCAATATTTAAGTATCGGATTCATAAATTATATGGTGGGATACGTAGAGATGCGTTCCGAGACAGATTCAATCAATTCAAATTGGTTCTAATGTATTCCATTCTTTTTCTAAAAAATAATTCCAGATTCGGCGGTTTTCCTCTAAAAACGCTGTGTTTTCCCCCAAAACTCACTAAAGCCCCAACGCTCAGATGGGACACATATCTCATTTTGAAACTAACTGTATGTTCTTTCAGAAAATCATACCCTACAAAGGGGTGGGTGGGGGTGGGGGGGAGGGGGCGCGGGGGGGGGGGGTCTGCTACTAGCTCACAGCCTACATACATGTATTGGGGATTTCAGTATAAATTGTTTACATAATGCAGACGCGTCACTTACATAAAGGAAGTAAGGTGGCGGGATATCTATAAACGGTTAAAATGGCTACGCCTATAAAACCAACAGGTAAACATAATGGCGGACTTCTACAGTCGTTTATATTTGAACGCTGTGTAGCAGTCGAACGCAAAAACTTGAGAATTGTCTGCATTTATTAATAAGCATTTTTCATGTACTAATCCTTGGGACCCTGCTTTAATTAGACGTATATACTATATACACAATAGTTTTCGTCTAGAAAAAACTCAAACAATTATTTAATGCTATGTAAGCAGCTTTAAAGTAAAAATGACACTAGATTAATAAATCGAGACGCTAATTTTAATCCCTGATAAAATCTACAAGATTACCGATGACTTTATATTCTTGCGCGAGGTCCTCTTTATAGGACCCGTGTATAATAATAATAATAATAATAATAATAAAGACTTTAATTAACGGGAGAACTCATTTTAAACTAGTCAATCTTCCAGGAGGCCCCCATACAGTGTTTACAAAGATATGTGATATACATATAAAATTAATTGTATTGGAGATGCAGAATATATTATATATGTATTTTATGTATAACACCGCCAACCCTCCCCATCTTCATATTTCATTAGTAAACCAATCTGAGTTCATACTGGGGTACGAGGTTCCTGGTTCACATGAGTCATTTACATCGAAACACAATCATGTGCACTCAACCAAATCACACGACCCTTTTTTAGTTGCACCGATGTATTGTAAATACTGGTAGGCCTGTGCATAGCTTTGTTTTCTGGATAACTCTCTTTAAAGGAACACACGGCAATCTTGATATTTTAAAAAATCGCGGCGTCCTGTAACTTATTCTGTATAACTTGCATTTGTTCAATCATTTTTATTAATTACAAGAATAGTATATAGCACACTGATTGACATATTTCTAACTGTTGATTATATTGCACCAATGATATAATTAAACCTATGGTAAAATAACGAAGAATTACTGAAAACTCAAAGTTTTATTTAATTTATGCAGACGACATCAAGGTTGCAGTGTGTCCCTTTAAACCATTGCTTCGCGTCGGCCCCGAGAATGATGGATACAGCTAATTATGTATGTTTCACATTTTTTATATCTCGTGGCAAATAGGTTTAAAGGGTAATTTTATATAAAAATATATATATATATATGTTTCTGAAAAAATAATCTCATCGATCGTAATAAGATGTTCAGATGAATGTTGTAGCGGCTCGATAGCACAGTGGATAGCCCTGAAGATCCTCGGCTTTAGAGACCTCTACCAACGTTATTGGTCATTTAATGGGCCGAACACAGCTAAATAACTCTATACACGAGCACTTAAACAGCATTACAGCAGTTGCTTCCCTTGGCCGACTTGACAGAAAATGTTTTTTTTCTCTTTTACTCTCCAGTACATTAAGAAGATGTTTTTTATAATTATGTCAGATACCGCTATTGATCTGGGGCTTCTGATTGGTTGAAACAAGTATAGGTCTATTAGGGCATATAGTCAGATTGTAAGTTAGATTCGAATTGGATTAAATTACCCAAAGCATAACAAATTCCCATAAAACATCAAACTATTTATTTCCATCATAAAACATGTTGATTTAAGATATTTTAACTGAAATTTGCATTTTTAAGGATACAATTGTAATATTTGCAAAAAGTAAAATGTCTTCACTGCCATTCTCGGGGTGCACACCTTCAGTGAAATATTAGAGGCTGAAAGCAAATTTGCTGGTCATTTGTGAGTGTCCCTAAGATATATATTTTTTTAAAGTTAGGTTTTATCATCTGTTCGGATATAGGAATAGCGGAATATAGGAATAGCGGTTGTAGGCCGCTATTCATATGCACATATACATGTAGTACAGTGTTCTAACAAGAATGATTGCAGATTATAATGGGGTTTAATTTGAAAAGAGTTGTCCACGGGTTGCACTGTTTAAATGCTATAAGGCAAACTTAGTTTCTAAGAGGAAATACTAATACTAATTAACAACCGCATACATGAAGAGGATGGTTGGATGGGAGGTCGAGATCACCCGTGTCTTGCTAGCTTGTATGAGTCATCGGGTTCTTTACATGCTTGGATATTAGACTGCAGAATATGACAGATATGTCGGGGCTAGTGACGTGCACGATGTCACAACCGCAATGATACACGACGGAGTATTGAACCAACCACTACAAAACGATGCCTACCCCTCTCCGCCCCCATACCACCCTCAGTCTCTCCCGCACGCACTCACGCACGCACGCACGCCCTCTCTATCTCTCTCTCTCTCTCTCTCACTCACACACACACACACACACACACACACACACACACACACACACACACACTACACCACGGTGCAAAACTCATCTTCTCCCTTCCCAGGACAGAGAAACTCATAAATATTCGTATTTCAGTGTGACTATACCACATGATCTATGACGTCATTATTGCTAATTCTCGAAGAAAACAACAATTGTAAACATTCGCTCACATTTAAAGCTTCAGAGTGAGATAAACAAATTATTTCTTAACCATTATCTACCAAAGAAAGCGCGATCGCATTAAAGTACGCTTCAATGATTAGCAAATTATTTCTGTTACATTTTCAGACGTTTTCCAAAATGTTTTCCAAAAGTAACAACTTTCACAAAAAAAAAAAATAAGTCGAGGGTAGCGTACATTTTTTTGCATTCGAATGCGCTTTCTTTGGCAGAAAATGGTCAAGAAGTAAAAATCTTACCTCACTCTGAAGCTTTCAATGTGGGTGAATGTCTTCAAGAATTAGCAATAATGACGTCATAGATCATGTGATAGAGTCACTGGTATTTGTAAGAAAATGAATCAAACAAACCTTAATTTCATTTCATCTTTCTGCAGGTGAGTTACAGCGCGACGGAGTATTGAAATTCCCAACCACTACAAAACGATACCTACCCCCTCTAGGGCTGGCGTGGCGCAGTCGGTAGCGCGGCGGATTTGTAACCGGAGGCCCCGGGTTCAATCCTACGTGGTGCCACTGAGTTCCGTCGGTGTGTTCTTGGGCAAGACACTTTTCCTTAGCCTCGTCCGTCGGACGGGGACGTAAACCGGGCGGTCCCGTGTATCGGTCTATCATCCGAGCACGTTAAAGAACCATACGAATCTATTCGATAATAAGAGTAGGGCAGGTTCCCGGATTCCTATGTATCCTTCCCCTCTCTCTGGGGCGGCTCTAAATAACCTGTACTGTGTTGATGAGCCGTTAAACAACATTCAATTCAATTCTTCTCTCCCACACTCAGTCTCTCCCGCAAGCACGCACGAACGCACACATCCCATTACTAAACCACGGTGCAAAACTCACCTCCCCTTTCCCAGGACATTGAAACTCATAAGTATTCGTATTTGTAAGAAAATAATTTCCTCTTTCTGCAGGTGAGTTACAGCCAACCTCCATACCCTCGCTGATACATTGGTCGGGAAGAAGACTACAACCGTCTTCGATACACTCGCTGATACATTGGTCGGGAAGAAGACTACAACCGTCTTCGATACACTCGCTGATACATTGGTCGGGAAGAAGACTACAACCGTCTTCGATACACTCGCTGATACATTGGTCGGGAAGAAGACTACAACCGTCTTCGATACACTCGCTGATACATTGGTCGGGAAGAAGACTACAACCGTCTTCGATACACTCGCTGATACATTGGTCGGGAAGAAGACTACAACCGTCTTCGATACACTCGCTGATACATTGGTCGGGAGAAGACTACAACCGTCTTCGATACACTCACTGATACATTGGTCGGGAGAAGACTACAACCGTCTTCGATACACTCACTGATACATTGGTCGGGAAGAAGACTACAACCGTCTTCGATACACTCACTGATACATTGGTCGGGAAGAAGACTACTGATACCTAGGTCGGGAAGCAGGACACATTGAGAATGCTCAAAGGCAAAAGAACGTCGCAGGGAGAAAAGCTGCATGTCACCATGGCCGACGAGTACGAAGATATCCCAGGTAAGGACCATTTTAATATGCAGTTTATGTATGTAGTCGTCATGTTGCAAACATGCTCCTCACGTCTACAACAGAGATTTGGCTTTAAAGGGACACGCGGCAATCTTGGGATCTATATCAAGCATTAAAATTAGCACCACGATTTAACTTTGTCTCTAAAGTTACTTGCATATAATTAAAGTAGCTATCCCACCAAGAACAGCCGCATTTTACGTACATCATTTCTAAACCTACTGACCTCGAGGTATATATATATAACTGACATGTTTTGAGAATCCAAACTCTATAGACACAATATAAACGGCTTTAACCAGCCAGACCAAACCCCAAAACTGGAGAGTTGAATTAAGAGTTACCAAACTCATACTTCATTTTACGCATATTCAATCACGGCTATTGTAAGAACCCGTGAAAAAGCATATACTTTTAATCGGCACATATACATTAGTATTTGACCTGATTACCTGAATATAGTTTTTGATAAACGGTTTTGTAATAAAATGTTGAAGTTATTTGGCAGGTTAGTTTCTTTAAAAACGAGAGTGAGAGTCTTGCCAATGTTTTCTTCTGTTTAATCTTTATCCCGCTAGCTAATCTTTACCTATATATTTAACGATCTATTTAATCTTTACCCGGCGGTGCAATCATTCATGAGACAAGTTATATGAACCTCATGCTTCCTGTAGTTGTTTTGGCAGCATATGTTTTATGAGAATGTAAGCTATTCTTAGTTTAAAAGGACTGGAGGAGATCTAAAAGAACTTTGGATGTTAAACCAAATACTAAGTGTGTTTCAGTTTCACATTCAACATACATAGTTATGCACTAAACTGTACCATTTAAATGTTGTTAATAAACTAGTTAAGTCTGATAACTAGACGAATCGGCTACTGTTTATTGTATAGATAATAAATGGTAATTTATATACTATTAGTTCATATCATTCTTTTACATTTTTATTGTAATCGAAATATACTTTTTTAAACTATGTACATCATTTAGTGATATAAATCCAATATTATTTAGCAACAAAACACCTGCCGGGTAGCCGAGATTTCCAGGACAATTTCTTTTCATAAACAAGTCAAATAAATTGTATTTAAAGTCGGCAAGATATAAAACAATCATCATAAGCTATTAAGTCAGTATATACTGAAGGGATAAAGAAACGCAGGGTAAACTTTGAAGATGATTCTAGGTAAGATGTCGAGTATAATGTTAAATATGTTTAAGTAAGAATGAAGATTAATGCATGCAGAACAAACTTCAAAAACAATGATTTGTGTCTGGTAAGTGATTTAGGAGTAATTGAAGGGAATTGAAGGGGACCCCCTGTACTCTGAAATCGAAATGGACTGATTGTGGGAACTGGCTCGTCAATACCGGGTATGTCCCCCGTTCGCTCTCTCCACAGCCCTGTTTCTCCTAGGCATGGAGTTCATGAGTGAGTTTATCCTCCTCATTGGGATGTTGGCCAACTCTTCCAAGACATCTGCTCTCAGTTGGGCCAGAGTAGCAGGGGAGGCTGGCGTCGTCGAACCCGTCTATCCAGTTGGTCCCACATTGAGGCAGTGGATGCGGGTCTTCTTTACTGATGAGTCCCGGTTCTCCCTGTTTCGAGCAGACGGTCGACGTCGTGTATACCGACGTCGTGGAGAACGTTTTGCTGACTCTTGCGTTGTAGAGAGGGATAGGTTTGGGGTGGATCCGTTATGGTGTGGGGAGGAATCTCACATGGGGTTAAATCACCACTGGTTGTGGTAGCGGGCAATTTAAATGCCGCTAGGTATAGGGATGAGATCCCCCGATCCCATGTTGTCCCCTTATTGCAGCAAAACAACCTCACATTACAGCAGGATAATGCACGGCCCCATGTAGCGAGGATCTGACGACGCCAGCCTCCCCCTGCTACTCTGGCCCAACTGAGTGCAGCCCTCTTGGAAGAGTGGGCCAACATCCCAATGAGGAGGATAAACTCACTCATGAACTCCATGCCTAGGAGAATCAGGGCTTTGGAGAGAGCGAATGGGCGACATACCCGGTATTGACGAGCCAGTTCCCACAATCAGTCCATTTCGATTTCAGATTACAGGGGGTCCCCTTCAATTCCCTTCACTTACTCCTAAATCACTTACCAGACACAAGTCATTGTTATTGAAGTTTGTTCTGCATGCATTAATCTTCATTCTTACTTAAAAATATTGAACATTATACTCGACATCTTACCTAGAATCATCTTCAAAGTTTACCCTGCGTTTCTTTATCCCTTCAGTATACATATAACACTTAAAAGCAGCTATGGTATGCACTGCCCTTATGGTCACAGACAACCATTGATTTTCCCATAGGTCTCCATTATAGCCTTTAGGGCTACCCTGATTTCCCTATATCTCTTAGCCATATATGGCACCCCTTGCCTGAAACTGACATCCAAGTGACATTTAATGAAGAATTTTTCTCATAGCGAATACATTGAAAATTAGTCGTTTCTGGCTCCAAATTGATCCACCCCCAGTTTTGCAGTTTTTTTCCCGCTAAATGTCAACGTGTACCTACTTTCACTTTTCAGTCATAATTTTACCAAATAACTACAAAAATATGTATTAAATATACCATTTTGAAGAAAACATATTTATATAATCTCGAGTTGTTTCAGTCATTATTTTTATCCAATCCATGACAAAACAAAAAGTTCTTCATTAAATGTCACCTGGATGTACGTTTCAGGCAAGGGGTGCCTTATATGACTACGAGATGTAGGGAAATCAGGGTAGCCCTAAAGGCTATAATGGAGGCCTATGGGGAAATCAATTGTTGTCTGTGACCATAAGGGCAGTGCATATCATTGAGTACCGCCATGTTTGCACCAATTGCGACGCCAGGTACACCAACCTCCGCGCAGTGATATTGTAGCCACTAATCCCTGCCACCACACAACTCACGTGACGATAGCTGAGGCCATGTGATTACAAAATGGCGATACACTAGGTAATGCTTGAAAAATCACCAGAAAACGTGGGGTCACAAGCCATGTAAGAAAGTTCTTGTTTGTTTGCTAAACAGGTCAAGTCTACAGCTGTTTTTATTGATCGACTGTTTTCATTGCTCACAAAGTGTAAGCATAGAGTCGAAATTTCGAAAATGTTCATCAGTGATCCAGTAAAACCTATTAATACGCTTCTTATACATATAACCACAAAATCGAATACAAATGGGCAGTTTTCCCCTACTTATAAAGCCAATTTCCATCGAAAAAGGAGGGATTACTTTTTATTATAGGAACTACATTCGACTACACCTCGAATGTTTACAGGTAATTGGTGGTGGTAAACCTACAGCAAACTTTTGCCGTAACCAACAGGCAACCAATTGGCAATAACATCATCATCTTCGAGAAGATGTTGAAAACATTCAACCTGTTTTGGCTTGGGTGTAATCTCTTTATTAAATTTCTGTAATGTTTTCAAATGAATACATGTTTGTTTACAAGTAACCGGTGTGCACATAAAATATATATTCGCTAAATTTGATTTTTTAAAAAATAAATTATTTTTGTAACCAGATACAGTTTTTCACACTAAGCAAGTTGAAATATTACCTAAAAATATTTAACCAAAAATTAAAGTTAGCTGTATTTCAGCTATAAATTTGTGTGGTGGCAATTGGAACTGTAACAGAAAGGGGAAGTAACCACTGCGCGAGTTTGCAGGTACACGTGGAGAATTAGTCTTTCAAAGCATAAGGTTGCAAAACATTCGTGACTTCATCGTGTGTTGTGTGTAGCATGTGTATACCTCATATGTATGTGGATATTTTAATCAAGTCTAAATCACAAATGCATGTTTTCAGTTTGCCATTTGTTGTTTTTGAGTGCATTTTTTCGAATTATTTCCGTGTTGTTGTTGTTTTTTGAACTTTATTTTCTAGTCATAAATATTTCATTTACGATATGATTTTGAAATTGTATGACGCCTGTCCCTGTAAGATGTATATTAATTGTCAGTTGGTTACTTGATTTTCTTTTCATTTCTCGTGTTCGTGGCCTAGTGCGCTTACACCATTATTTCGTTGTTGTTATTTTTTTGTTTGAACAGTTGCTTTTAATTTTGACATGACTTTCAAGAAGAATAAAGAATGAAACTATACGTGAAGTGCAGTTACTGTAGTGGATCTGGGAACCTCAAACCAGTGGATGTTTACATTTGATATACATGACAGCATATTGTTCGTGCTTTTTACGTATTGTTATATTTTCTCGCGTTTCTTTTTGATTTACATAGTTTTTTTGTTTTTTTATTTTGTTGTTTATACGTTTATACGTTTGCAAAATTTAATATATGAAGAAGATTTTGAAGAAGAAGATTTTATTCATAAATCAATAGGCCATAGGCCCGTGAGATACTACAAATGCATATATACATAGAACATATGACATAGCAATAAACACATTTACAGTTCTAAGTATTTACATTAACATTTTCCTGCTATAAATATATTATATTATTTGTATTCCTAATTAATAGAAATAACGGAGAAGGTGATACTGTTGTGATGTTACAACGTATTGCAAACATTTCGAACAGAATTAATATAACAATCCCAAGGTGGGAGTGCCCCACAAATGCAGCAGAATTGGTTATTTGGTCTGTCCATACCTAACGCGCTCACTGCATCCGTACGGCACCACATGGGTAATTAACGGCTGTAAATAGTATTTATGTTAGCTATAGTTGCAAACTAATGACACCATTCAAAATAAGTTTAATATATGTCTGTCAATTAAAGATAATTAGCGTTATAATAATTCATTATATAATATATGATACTTGGATCAGTACTATGTTTATCGCCTGCATTACCATACTTGACACATATTTTCACGTAACTATGTATCGCTTTTTTATTTTTATTTAATTGACATAATAGAGGATACTATGAGTTGTCATTGAAGCGATACGCATTGGAAGCATTGTTTAAAGTGAAATCAATAAATGTCTGTTATTGCAGACAGCTTAAAGGTACTGTAGGCAATCTGTAAATCTATTTTTGTAAACTTTAATTCAAGTAAAAATAAATTTGTTTGCTTCAGTTTCAATTTTATTTTATCACATAATGTCCCTTGTTAGCGACCGTCATATATAACCTTACTGTACATGTGTTGAACATGACATAAAACGTCATACGAACAAACAAACAAACAATATAAATTCATCCGAATCTAAATCTTAAAACTTATTATTTACCAACAACTTATAATAAATAGTTAACGTTATACATAGAGGATATTACATGAGTACTCATTCATTATTGAATTTATTAAACGAGTTGGCAAAATAATATAATACGAGGCTCTTGCCGAGCATTATATCATTTTTGCTAACGAGTTTAATAAATTTAATCATGAATGAGAACGAATGTTAGATTCTATTTATCACGTAACTTATAACGTCACATTACGTCAGAAAACGTACATTAACGTGACGTCCATGACGTCATTAACGTTATGTTATACCACTAGTGGAATATCGAAAATATTGAATGGTGTTATTACACTCCCACACCACATGTTATGTGATAAAAATCAGTTTGTAATGTTTTAAAAGTCTGCCTAAAATTCCTTATGATTGTAAAGAGATAAAACACGAACTCTTTGATACCCAACGTTAAGTGTGTGACATATCGTTATGACGTCACATAACGTTTTAGCGCAAAAGCACGTGATTTTATGACGTTTTGGCTCTCTTAGTTTGTACGACATCGCGGCGATTTTATGTTCATGTGAATTATTTTTTACATATTGGACTGTAATGTAATATGATAAAAAGGATCTTAAACTCGTCCCCATTTAATACAAGATTTATGAAACTCGTTATGAATTATTTTTAATTCTAATTTTAACTCGACAAAAGCTCGCACGCACTCATGGTTGTAATTTATTTGGCTTGACTACCCAACTCGACCCAGATTACCTCCAGTCAGGGGCGTTCCTGGGGCTAATTTAGGTATACGCACCATCGAGTTTTGGATTCACAAATGTGCCTAACCCCTCTATACCTTCAGTTTTTATTGCATTTTTCGCATTTTTAGCCTTTTTTATTTGTTTGCTTCTTTAATAGCCTGTACGCACGTGCGTCAGTGCGTATGCCCAGGAACGCCCCTGCCAGTCCCAAAAATACAGTACCAATACTTATGGTATATTTCCTCTAGTCAAACCAACACACAATGTCATATGTCCATTTAAAGGAAAGGTAACGTGCGATGTACAAAGTATTGAAATAAAACTTGTATGCCAAATTAAGATTGATTCTGTGATAATTTGTATGATTTATGTTTTTATATACATAATAAATACATCTATTTCTACATACAGTTAGATTGCTACTTTATTTACTTTTAGTAGGTTTGCTAAGCCATAGATTATAGTTATTTATCACATAACTGTAGGTGGTATACCACCATTCTATATATTCGACATGCAACTAGTGTTATACTTACGCAAATAAGGACCGAATCACTGTGTTTATAAACAAAGGCAATAGCGGAAAACATTTAAGCAAATTAGTTTGTATCGAATGCCACGTTCAGACACAGCTTAAAGTTAACAGTCGCATTAAACATCTGACGACATTATTTTACCTTAATATATTAAATAATATTAAGCCTTCTGTAGCTTCATTAGTTATAATGACCCCTCCGTGTCCTTTTTTCGAGACACCTCCGTGTGCATTTCCTTAAAATGACACCCTGTATAGTAGTGACCCCTCCGTGGTGATGGAAATAAATAAAAGTCATGTGTTTTGCGTAGAAAGAAGCTTTCATATAACCCTACACTTACGGTGTAAGTATGTAACGACTCAAATTATATATCTACAGTGCTAATTGGTCGTGGTTTTGTACATAGAATGAGAAAAAGGCAAAAAAAACATTGGGCCGTCATCGCCTCAATTTTGTATCGCCTTTAAGTCACGACTTATGCAGTGTTTGACCTATTTCGATAAGAATAAACAAATCAAAGTTTGTACGATCATAATTCATCCACTGTACTATGGAACCACACAATGCCAAGTTTCATAACTGTATATTTAAAGTGATATCAGGAATAAAATACGGTACCTATCTCGTGCTGATGTTATTGTCCGCCATCTTGAAAGGACTACACTGCGTACTACCATCACAGATACTCGGGTATTCATGCCGTAATGGGTGGGATTTCTATGACCAGTCGACTACACTGCGTACTATAATCACACATACTCGGGTAATCCTGCCATAATGAGTGGGATTTCGGGGACCAGTCGACTACACTGCGTACTATAATCACGTGTACACGGATAAGCCCGCCATAATGACTATGATTTCGGGGAACAGTCGACTACACTGTGTACTATAATCACCTAAACTCGGGTAATCCTGCCATAATGGGTGGGCTTTCTGGGACCAGTCGACTAAACTGCATACTAAAATCACATATACTCGGGTAATCCTGCCATAATGAGTGGGATTCCGGGGACAAGTCAACTACACTGCGTACTATAATCCTGCCATAATGAGCAGGATTTCGGGGGCCAGTCGGCCACTTAAACTGCGTACAATAATCACATATACTCGGGTAATCCTGCCATAATGCGTGGGATTTCGGGGACCAGTCGACAACTGGGTACTGTAATCACATATGCTCGGGTAATCATGCCATAATGCGTGGCATATCGGCGACCAGTCGACTACCCTGCGTACTACAATCACATATACTCGGGCAATCCTGCCATAAAATAGTGGGATTCCGGGAATAAATCGACTACACTGCGTACTATAATCTTGCATGATTTCAGGGACCAGTCGACCACTTACACTGCGTACAATAATCACCTAAACTCGGGTAATCCTGCCATAATGGGTTGGCTTTCTGGGACCAGTCGACTAAACTGCATACTAAAATCACATATACTCGGGTAATCCTGCCATAATGAGTGGGATTCCGGGGACAAGTCAACTACACTGCGAACTGTAATCCTGCCATAATGAGCAGGATTTCGGGGGCCAGTCGGCCACTTAAATACACGTACAATAATCACATATACTCGGGTAATCCTGCCATAATGCGTGGGATTTCGGGGACCAGTCGACAACTGGGTACTGTAATCACATATGCTCGGGTAATCATGCCATAATGCGTGGCATATCGGCGACCAGTCGACAACACTGCGTACTATAATCACATATACTCGGCTAATCCTGCCATAATGAGTGGGATTTCGGGAACCAATCGACAACACTGTGTACTATAATCACATAAACTCGGGTAATCCTGCCATAATGGGTGGGCTTTCTGGGACCAGTCGACTAAACTTCGTACTAAAATCACATATGCTCGGGTAATCCTGCCATAATGGGTGGTCTTTCTGGGACCAGTCGACTAAACTGCGTACTATAATCACATATACTCGGGTAATCCTGCTATAATGGGTGGGCTTTCTGGGACCAGTCGACTACACTGTGTACTATAATCACATATACTCGGGTACTCCTGTCATTACGAGTGGGATTTCGAGGACCAGTCGACTACATTGCGTACTAAAATCACATATACTTGGGTAATCCTGCCATAATGCGTGGGCTTTCGGGGACCAGTAGGTCACACTGCATACTATAATAACATACACACGGGTAATCCTGCCATAATGAGTGGTATTTCGGGGACCAGTCGACCAAACTGCGTACTATAATCACGTATATTCGGTAATCTTGCCATAATGAGTGGGATTCCAGGGACCAGTCGACCACATTGCGTACTATCATCACATATACTCGGGTAATCCTGCCATAATGACTATGATTCCGGGAACAAGTCGACCACACTGCGTACTATAAACACATATACTGGGGTAATCCTGCCATAATGAGTGGGCTTTCGGGGACCAGTCGACTACACTGCGTACTATAATCACGTATACACGAGTAATCCTGCCGTTATGCGTGGGCTTTCGAGGACCAGTCGGCCACACTGGGTACTATCATCACATATACTCGGGTAATCTTGCCATAATGACTATGATTCCGGGGACCAGTCGGCCACACTGCTTACTATCATCACATAAACTCGGGTAATCCTGCCATAATGCGTGGGATATCGGGGACCAGTTGACTACACTGCGTATTACAATCACGTATACTCGGGTAATCCTGCCATAATGCATGGGATTTCGGGGACCACTCGGCCACACTGCTTACTATAATCACATATACTCGGGTAATCATGCCATAATGACTATGATTCCGGGGACCAGTCGGCCACACTGCTTACTATCATCACATAAACTCGGGTAATCCTGCCATAATGCGTGGGATATCGGGGACCAGTTGACTACACTGCGTACTATAATCACATATACTCGGGTAATCCTGCCATAATGACTATGATTCCGGGGACCAGTCGGCCACACTGTTTACTATAATCATATATACTCGCGTAATCCTGCCATTATGAGTGGGATTTCGGGGACCAGTCGACCACACTGCTTACTGTAATCACATATACTCGGGTAATCCTGCCATAATGCGTGGGATATCGGGGACCAGTCGACTACACCGCGTACTATAATCACGTATACACTGGTAATCCTGCCATAATGACTATGATTCCGGAGACCAGTCGGCCACACTGCTTACTATAATCACATATACTGGGGTAATCATATCATAATGCGTGGGATATCGGGGACTAGTCGACTACACAGCGTACTATAACCACATAAACTCGGGTAATCCTGCCATAATGCGTGGAATTTCAGGGACCAGTCGGCCACACTGCTTACTATAATCACATATACTCAGGTTATCCTGTCATAATGCATGGGATATCGGGGACCAGTCAACTACACTGCGTACTATAATCACGTATACTCGGGTAATCCTGCCATAATGACTATGATTCCGGGACCAGTCGGCCACACTGCTTACTATAATCACATATACTCGGGTAATCCTGCCATAATGCTTGGGATATGGGGACCAGTCGACTACACTGCGTACTATAATCACGTATACTCGGGTATTCCTGCCACAATGCGTGGGATTTCGGGGACCAGTCGGTCACCCTGCTTACTGTAATCATATATACTTGGGTAATCCTGCCATTATGCGTGGCATACCGGGGATCAGTCGACTACACTGCGTACTATAATCACGTATACTCGGAGAATCCTGCCATAATGACTATGATTCCGGGAACCAGTCGGCCACACTGCTTACTATAATCACTTATACTCGGATAATCCTGCCATAATGAGTGGGCTTTCGGGGACCAGTCGACTAAACTGGGTACTATAATCACATATACTCCGAAAATCCTGCCATAATGAGTGGAATTTCGGGGATCTGTCGACTAAACTGGGTACTATAATCACATATACTCGTGTAATCATGCCATAATTAGTGGGCTTTCGGGGACCAGTCGACTAAACTGGGTACTATAATCACATATACTCGGGTAATCCTGCCATAATGAGTGGGATTTCGGGGACCAGTCGACTAAACTGGGTACTATAATCGCATATGCTCCAAAATTCCTGCCATAATGAGTGGAATTTCGGGGATCTGTTGACTAAACTGGGTACTATAATCACATATACTCCGATAATCCTGCCATAATGAGTGGGATTTCGGGGACCAGTCGACTACACTGCGTACTATAATCACATATACTCGGGTAATCCTGCCATAATGACTATGATTTCGGGTCCAGTCGACTACACTGCGTACTATAATCACATATACTCGGGTAATCCTGCCTTAATGAGTGAGATTTCGGGGACTAGCCGACCACACTGCGTACTATAATCACATGTACTCGGGTAATCCTGCCATAATGAGTGGGATTTCGGGGACCAGTCGACTACACTGCGTACTATAATCACATGCACTCGGAAAATCCTGCCATAATGAGTGGGATTTCGGGGACCAGTCGACTACACTGCGTACTATAATCACATATACTCGGGTAATCCTGCCATAATGACTATGATTTCGGGGACCAGTCGACTACACTGCGTACTATAATCACATATACTCGGGTAATCCTGCCATAATGCGTGGGATTTCGGGGACCAGTCGGCCACACTGCGTACTATCATCATATATACTCGGGTAGTCCTGCCATAATGCTTGGGCTTTCGGGGACCAGTCGGCCACACTGCGTACTATCATCATATATACTCGGGTAATCCTATCATAATGCATGGGATATCGGGGACCAGTCGGCCACACTGCGTACTATTATCACATATACTCGGGTAATCCTGCCATAATGCGTGGGATTTCGCGGACCAGTCAACTAAACTGCATACTATAATCACATATACTCGGGTAGTCCTGTCATAATGAGTGGGCTTTTGGGGACCAGTCGACTACACTGTGATGATACCAATCCCCAACTTAGATATACCAGTATACAAGGTAAAAAGTATTGATGGTTCGAAATCCATGCACACATTGCATCGTAATATGATTTTGCCCTTTGACCATCTTCCTTGTGATACAACTCCCGTGGAACCAGTTTAGAGGAAACCTGAACCTGCATTATAAAATCATACAAGTTATGTAGAGAAACTACCACGACGCTACGAGTTTTAAAAACAACGAAGATTGCCGTGTGTCCCTTTAATGATTGTGATGCACTGATACCGTTCCTGCTAGTGACACAGCTATGAAAATAACTTTAATAATTTGATAAACGGCCAAGGAAATGATACATAATCAATTAAACATTAATACATTAAATCAATTAAAACTATAGACTAAAACAACAACTCTGGTTACAAACCGACAGGTATTGAATCAATTTAAAATAGTTCATTAACTTAGTCATAATGTGGTTATCTAAACAGATGATTAGGATACTCAAAAAAAAAAATACATAACTACTTGAATATCACATTTTTTTAAAACTATTCGGAAGTGATGGTGTTAAGTACTTAACCAACGTTATTAGTTGTTTTAGTTTTATTGGAGTATGCAGTAGATAACGTCTATCGTCTTAAATGAAATGTTCGTTTGTTTCTATAAGAATGAACTCATAGTAAACATATCGGGAACGCAAACATATCGGCAACGCATAGAAAACATATCGGCAACGGATAGATAAAAGAGCAAAACCGCATAGAAAACGTTGCATGAACAAAGCGGAAAAAAAGAAAGAAGAGAAAACACAATAGTAAAGGATTTTAAAAGTACAAAATGGATAGTTTTAATTGTGATGAAAGTAAGTCTTCTCTATCTCTCTCAATCTCTCTCAATCATACATACGCGCGCACGCACGCACGCACGCACGCACGCACATACACTGTATGGATGTCTGTCCGTATTTCGTCAGTCTGTCTGTCATTCATTATGTATGTCTGCCTCTCAGAAACATTCACTGGCCTCAGTAGCGCAGTTGACTAAGGCGTCGTGTTAGTGCCGGAGAAGAGCGGGTTCAAGCCAGCTGATTTCCTTTTTTTTTTAATTTTCATTATTATGGTTTTCATTATTGCTAATGGTAAGGTAGCAACAGTTCCTTTACAGTTTTCACTTTGATAACGCAATATTATAATCCACATGGTAATAGTGAACAGTTTATATGTGTTGTAATGCACACGCTAACGCACACGTATCCCTTACATGTGAACAATTGTATTTCTGACATTTCTGTGCTGATGTGTACTTCTAGCACGTCGTGTTACAAGGGTGAATTGTAATTAATATGTATGGCATGTCAAGGTATTTGAACAGAGGAAGCGAGGTCGCCCACATTGATTCAAAATGCTTGGTAGGAAGGTAAAATGCTTGGTAAAAACCGGGAAGAATGTAAGAAATAAAGGTCGTGGCGTGTTTATGTCTCCGTGACAACATTTTTTGTTTTCAATATTGTTTTAACACCTGTGACTTGATGTCTCCCGGCAGCTATTTTACGCTTGCGTAAAACCTTGCTTGTGTCTCATTGTTATAAATCTTGAATGTACGTTATATATCAAAACATCTCGGTTTTTTCTCCATTACGTATTAATATATTTTGATAGTGTAGCAGTGTACATAATTATGTATTCCTTTACAGATATTATAGTATTACTATTATTATTATTATTATTATTATTAATTATTATTATTTTTATTATTATTATTATTATTATTAATTATTTTATATTATTATTATTAATAATAATAATAATAATAATAATAATAATAATAATAATAATAATTATTATTATTATTATTATTATTATTATTATTATTATTATTATTATTATTATTATTAACTCGATGGCCCAACTGCAATCTTTATGGGACTGTCGGTTTTAAAAAATAGTTAATGCAAGTATACTTATATCTATCCATAATTTTTCAAATAGCCAAATTAATCCCAGTATATAAAACGGGTCCTAAAATGACAGAACCAATTGTACCTCCAACTCTATGCCTATATCTCCTAACGTCATTTCATGTAAGGCCAGAAAAAAAAATACCAGTGTTTCTGGTTACTCAGCTGAAAAAATTAGGGTAAGAGGTAGGTAGTTTTTTTTGGGTTTTTTGTGGGTTTTTTTGCCCATGTGGTTTGGACGATGTTAAACGTATCTTTAACTTTTTCAAGTAGTTAATTTGTAGAGATTTTGCACGGAGAGAAGGAACATAATCTTATGATATCTAACTTGTTTGTTTTGAATAAAATAAATTGAAAGCAAATACTTTCTGCCATTATGAGTTTATTTGTTGACGGACGGCAGACGGAGTGACAGGCAAAACGTGATCACAATAGCTTTGACCCTGAGAGTTCCATCTTACATGTGGCTGTGAAAGATTGAATTTTGTCATTTCCTGAGGCTGGGTGGTATTGGAAGAACAAATCTGCTGGCAGCATGTAATGATTAACGTTTTTCATAAACTTCTGCTCTGTCCCATGGCTGCATATTCCAATTATAATAGCCATAACGGACGCGCAGTGCACCGTGGAGGCGACCATGTTTTAGCATGTTTCGTACTCAATCTTTTCGTACATTATCGATTCGTACCCAGTCTTTTCGTTTTGTTTTTTTTATGATTAAAAACTGTAGGGTCGGCGCCAAAAAATAGGGACGGTCGGGTAACCATAAACACAGGTATTCTTTTTCTGGCCTAAGCATACATTTGAGACGTCAGTTTGAGTAAAACGTTGTTTTATTCTCCATAATCTGGTTGTTTCACAGATTAATAAGGAAATTGGTTTCGGACATTAATATCGTGATTTTTTTTACTATTCCAATAGGAGTACCTATCGAAGTACTAAAACGATGAGACCGATTATCGAACTTGGCTGAGACACTGTGCCCATATACAATTTGACCAAGTCTGGAGAAGACTGGATAACACAAGTTATGAGTCAGAGCAACATTGTGATTTAGCACTATTCCAGGCGGCATAAGTCTGGAATTAACGGACGGGGTCGGTTATCGAACTTGGCCGAGACATTGTGCCTATATACAATTTGACCAAGTTTGGAAAGATTGGCTAAGATTACCCAAGTAAAGTGTATTCATAGGCTTTAATGGATTTTCCAACTTACGAATCTATGCATACATTTTGTAAGCAGCAATCACTGAAAACAGCTGTACCCTTGACCTTTTCTGGAGATTTTTCAAGTGAAAAGCTATTTTACTATGTGAAAATAACACTGCTGCATTATCCATACTTGAGATGAAGCATGTCATTAATATGTGACAGGTTAATACTGGTTTTAATGTGGAAAATAATGTGTGGTTTCATACCTACAGTCAGTTTTATCAACTTTCTTTAAAAAAAATGTCCGCGTCTTCTTCTGTGTATACCCTGTATATATATATATATGGTTTCCATAGTGACACACGCTAACTCTTTCTTGTATTATTCCCACGCACGTACGATTAATATTAACGGCAAAAACGCAAATAATGTCAACATTACCGTTAGGAAAACGAAGTTCGATGATAATCTCCGGAATGCTGATTAGACAGTAGACACGACGCCGTCAGTATGTTTTTTACCGGCATTTTGGTAACTAATGCCAGCTGATGGAATCCTTTCATGACTAACTTAATCCTAGCTGACTAACTCACCTACTAATCAGCCAGGGTTGATACGTGAGATGGTAGGGATACTATAGGTCAAAGAAGAAACATTAGCAAAAAGATGTATCACGGCGGACGGGTGGGTCGAAGGGTCTCGGAAGGGAGCTTAAAGATGCGAGTTTGCTGCTTCGGGTGGATGGTCATAGAAATAGTTTAAAATAAGTGTTACCATGTTGGTGGTTGAGACGGCCATAGAAGAAACCTTAAGATGCGCGATTGCAAATCAAATAAAATGAAATGTAATACAATTGGGTTTTACGTCCCGTTGAAGCATCATATTATGTTATATAGGGGCGGCAATCTCAGAGGGCGATGATATCAATATTTACGATTTTCCTCAGACAAGCCCCCACCAGTTAGTGACACCTGATGTATGTAGCTCAAAAGTCAATCCAATGAGCTACCGAGGACGCTAAATCAAATAAACTATACTTATTCAAATATCAATTATTAAAAGGTATCGGGTCGTTGCTTTAGTTGCGAGTAGAAACAAACCTCAAAGAGACTTCAAGGTGCGAGTTTGTCGTTTCGGGTGTGTAGGAAGGCATATAGAAGAGTGTCGTTTCGGGTGTGTAAGAAGGGACATAGGGAACTTCAAAGTGCGAGTTTGTCGTTTTGGGTGTGTAAGAAGGCGCATAGAAGTGTGTCGTTTCGGGTGTGTATGAAGGCACATAGAAGTGCGTCGTTTCGGGTGTGTAGGAAGGCATATAGAAGTGTGTCGTTTCGGGTGTGTAGGAAGGCACATAGGAAACTTCAAGGTGCGAGTTTGTCGTTTTGTGTGTGTAGGAAGGCACATAGAAGTGCGTCGTTTCGGGTGTGTAGGAAGGTACATAGAAGTGTGTCGTTTCGGGTGTGTAGGAAGGCACATAGGAAACTTCAAGGTGCGAGTTTGTCGTTTCGGGTGTGTAGGAAGGCACATAGAAGTGTGTCGTTTCGGGGTGTGTAGTGAAGGCACATAGGCAACTTCAAGATGCGCGTTTGTCGTTTCGGGTGTGTTGGAAGGCACATAGGAGTTTTGTCGTTTCGGGTGTGTAGGAAGGCACATAGGAAACTTCAAGGTGTGAGTTTGTCCGTTTCGGGTGGGGTGGGAAGGAACATAGGAAACTGTAAGATGCGACTTTGTGGCTTTGGATGTTTTAGGATTCATAAGAAATTTAATGATGCTGGTGTTGCATGCGGAATGGGTAAGTAGCTATCCGCCAAACATGTTGTTGAACAGCCAACTTTCTACATCATATGTACACCGTTTCTATACTTACTCGGCGATAGACAATATACTAGTATATGACTTACATATTTTGAGAGTCAAACTCTGTAGAAACAATGTTAACGGTTTTAACCAAGAAGATCAAACCCGAAATTGGAGATTGCACTGCTATTTATTATACATCAACTCGTGTAGAGATGAAGTAAACGATTTTTCAATACTATGATTCCCCGAAAACTGTATTTCCGGACTTTACCACTTAACATTATGTTTTAAGAATTGAGAGATACGAGGACTTTGTCCATCTTAGAGACATACTACGTTTATTTTCGACTTTAACGGAGATGATACATACTTTGTGTCGAGTATTAGTGTAGAAATCAAACAAAATGAGCATTAAATCGTTAGAGTTATCGGGTGTTATTCGAAACAACACAGTTGAATTTACCCTCCACTGTGCCCAGTTGTTCAAAGATCAGTTAACTTAACCGAGCGTTAAGTTAAAATTTCAAATCTCTCTGAATTTTCGATAAATGAATATTTCTACCGGAAATTGAGCATGTGAAAGCATTATGTTAAGAAGAATTGCAAATTAAAAATCTTTTAGCAGTACAAAACATATGTTTAAGGAGAAATGTAGTTTGAAAGTTTACACTGACCAACGATCACAACTGCCTCTATTACAAATAAATCAGTTGACCCTGCAATATATCATTTTATGCATGCGCGCATGTACATGGGGCACATTGTATTTAACAGATTAGGTTCACATATGAGTTTTCGCGATGTCGTAGGGAGATCATGTTCATTTATTTGGCATAGTTGCATATTTTTGTATCGATTTCTATTCATGTCATTGTGTAATTCTCTCAGTCATAAGGCTTCCGAATTCTTATATAGTTGGACTGTTTTTGTTTTTTTTAACTATTCTGACTTTGTAACGCATCAATATCATTGAGGATAATCCTAAGTACCTCCCTTTTAATTGAATATGTAATTCAAGTAACTGTAATTCAGCGTTAACATAAATAGTTTCGAGAATGTCTTTCGTCAACGCAGTTTGTAGTGGTAATTATATCAAAATAACTTAAGTTGGCATGTTTTAGAATAAGGAAATTTATAAAGCTGCACTAATTTAAATTATTTAACGAAATGCCTAAGGTACCGACCATTTTGATTTCTGGGGGGGGGCCTGGGATTTTTTTTGAAAAAAATATTCTGGCCCATGAATTGCTGAAAAAAAATATCCTGGCTCTGACCTAAAGAGAAAAAAAATAAAACAGGTCCCTCAAATTGTTGGAAAAATAATCTGCTCTGAGTCCAATTAGAGGAAAAAAATCTGGCTCCCTCTTCAGTCAATAAGATATTTTAATGTAGATCTACTTCATCAGCCACTGGATTCAACACGGATATGTTTAACCACAATCTGGCTACATCCACAACTTCTGGCTCAGAAGTTTATTGAAATCTCAAGTTGAAATGAGTTGTAGAAGACAGTGATAGTATTCATGGTTGTAATAAATGTGATGTGCATAGATCATGGTAGTAATACATGTGGTAAGACATTAGTCATGGCAGTTATAAATGTAGTATTACACTGGCAATGGTGCAGTAAATGTATGTATAAAAGTGTTACTAAAGTGATCATGGTAGTAATTTGGTATACATTGATCATGAGTAGTAATGAACATGATATTCATATAAAGTCATGGTTATAATTAATGTGGTATACATAAGTCATGGTTGTAATAAGGCCATTCATTTTTGATAATTCGTTTTACGAACCCTCCTACGACAAAACGAAATTAGGTATTTTATTTTTCCATAGGGAATTTGATAGATTATTTTAATTTTTTTCCCTTCCTCCTACAGCTATTCTCTGTCTTGATGGTTCTTAAAAATAATAAAAAATAATGGCCTAAATGTGATATACATTGGTCATGGTAGTATGTAAATATTGCAATCCTGTGAGGGTGACAGTGAACATTTGTCAACCTTCTAAGGCTATTTATTTTATTATACTGAAAAATATGTTGAAAAAGATATTTTGTTCTGCTAAATATTTCTTTGAAATACATGGTCACTTCTCTCTGTTCAAAAATCACTATTCTCAATAAATCTAGTATGCATAGCTCATGGTAGTAATACATGGGGTATTCAGTGGTCATGGTAATAATGAATGAGGTTACTCGGTGGTCATTGGTAGTAAATAATGTGGTATTTAGTCTTAGTAGTCATGGTAGTACTAAATGTTGATATACAGTGGTCATGATAGTAATACTTGTGATATACAGTGGTCATGGTAGTAGAAAATGAGGTAAAGAGTAGCCATGACAGTTATAGATGTGATGTACTTTGGGCATGTTAGTAATCAATGTAGTATGCAGTGGTCATGATAGTATTACAATACAAGGGTCCTGGTACTTATGCGATGGACTTTGTGAATATCATTCAGCAAGTAAATGGACTTAAGAAGCAGCTTCAGCCACATGCAAATGCCAGGTTACAGACAAAGCCATGCGCTATATGCCAGTGTTAATATACTCATACGAGTCGCTAGACAACATACCACCAACAGAACCCAACGGAGGAGGATGAAAAGCGACTCGTATGAGTATATTAACACTGGGCATATAGCGCATGGCTTTGTCCTGTAACCTGGCATTGCATGTGGCTGAAGCTGCTTCTTAAGTCCATTTACTTGCTGAAGATATTCACAAAGTCCATCGCATAAGTACCAGGACCCTTGTATTGTAATACTATCATGACCACTGCATACTACATTGATTACTAACATGCCCAAAGTACATCACATCTATAACTGTCATGGCTACTCTTTACCTCATTTTCTACTACCATGACCACTGTATATTCACAAGTATTACTATCATGACCACTGTATATCACATTTAGTACTACCAATGACTACTAAGACTAAATACCACATTTATTACGACCATGACCACTCGAGTAACCTCATTCATTATTACCAATGACCACTGAATACCCCATGTATTACTACCATGAGCTATGCATACTAGATTTATTGAGAATAGGTGATTTTGAACAGAGAGAAGGTGACCATGTATTTCAAAGAAATATTTAGCAGAACCAAATATCTTTTCAAACATATTTTTCAGTATAATAAAATAAATAGCCTTAGAGGTTGACAAATGTTCACTGTCACCCTCACAGGATTGCAATATTTACATACTACCATGGACCAATGTAATATCACATTTTAGGCCATTATTTTTTATTATTTTTTAAGAACCATCAAGACAGAGAATAGCTGTAGGAGGAAGGGAAAAAAATTAAAAATAATCTATCAAATTCCCTATGGAAAAATAAAATCCTAATTTCGTTTTGTCGTAGGAGGGTTCGTAAACGAATTATCAAAAAATAATGGCCTTATTACAACCATGACTTATGTATACCACATTAATTATAACCATGACTTTATATGAATATCATGTTCATTTACTACCATGATCAATGTATACCAAATTACTACCATGATCACTTTATAACACTTTATACATTACATTTACTGCACCATTGCCAGTGTAACTACATTTATAACTGCCTATGACTAATGTTTACCACATGTATTACTACCATGATCTATGCACATCACATTTATTACAACCATGAATACTATCACTGTCTTCTACAACTCATTTCAACTTTGAGATTTCAATAACTTCTGAGCAGAAGGTTGTGGTGATGTAGCCAGATTGTGGTTAAACATATCCGTGTTGAATCCAGTGGCTGATGAAGTAGATCTACATTAAAAATATCTTATTGACTGAAGAGGGAGCCAGATTTTTTTCCTCTAATTGGACTCAGAGCCAGATTATTTTTTCCAACAATTTGAGGGACTAGTTTATTTTTTTTCTCTTAGGTCTGAGCCAGGATATTTTTTTTCAGCAATTCATGGGCCAGAATATTTTTTCAAAAAAATCCCAGGCCCCCCCCCAGAAATCAAAATGGTCGGTACCTTAGCATTTCGTTAAATAATTTAAATTAGTGCAGCTTTATAAATTCCTTATTCTAAAACATGCCAACTTAAGTTATTTTGATATAATTACCACTACAAATGCGTTGACGAAAGACATTCTCGAAACTATTTATGTTAACGCTGAATTACAGTTACTTGAATTACATATTCAATTAAAAGGGAGGTACTTTAGGATTATCCTCAATGATATTGATGCGTTACAAAGTCAGAAATAGTTAAAAAAACAAAAACAGTCAACTATATAAGAATTCGGAAGCCTTATGACTGAGAGAATTACACAATGACATGAATAGAATCGATACCAAAATATGCAACTATGCCAAATAAATACAGATTCCCTACGACATCGCGAAAACTCATATGTGAACTAATCTGTTAATACAATGTGCCCCATGTACATTGCGCGCATGCATAAAATTGATATATTGCAGGGTCTACTGATTTATTTGTAATAGAGGCAGTGTGATCGTTGGTCAGTGTAAACTTTCAAACTACATTTTCTCCTAAACATATGTTTTGTACTGCTAAAAGTTTTTAATTTGCAATTCTTCTTAACATAATGCTTTCACATGCTCAATTTCCGGTAGAAATATTCATTTATCGAAATTCAGAGAGATTGAAATTTTAACTTAACGCTCGGTTAAGTTAACTGATCTTTGAACAACTGGGCACAGTGGAGGGTAAATTCAACTGGTGTTGTTTCGAATAACACCCGATAACTCTAAATAAACGATTTACTGCTCATTTGTGTTTGAGTTCTACACTAATACTCGACACAAAGGTATGTATCATCTCCGTTAAAAGTCGAAAATTAAAACGTAGTAGTGTCTCTAAGATGGACAAAAGTCCTCGTATCTCTCAATTCTTTAAAACATAATGTTAATGGTAAAGTCCGGAAATACAGTTTTCGGGAATCATAGGTATTGAAAAATCGTTACTTCATCTCTACACGAGTTTTGATGTATAATAAATATGCAGTGCAATCTCCAATTTCGGGTTTGATCTTCTTGGTTAAAACCGTTAACATTGTTTTCTACAGAGTTTGACTCTCAAAATATGTAAGTCATATACTAGTATATTGTCTAATCGCCAGTAAGTATAGAAACGGTGTACATATGATGTAAAAGTTGGCTGTTCAACAACATGGTTGGCGGGGGATAGCTACTTAACCATCCGCATGCAACACAGCATCATTAAATTTCTTATGAATCCTAAACATCAAAGCCACAAAGTTCGCATCTTACAGTTTCCTATGTTCCTTCCCACCCCACCCGAAACGACAAACTCAACACCTTGAAGTGTTTCCTATGTGCCTTCCTACACACCCGAAACGACAAAACTCCTATGTGCCTTCCAACACACCCGAAACGACAAACGCGCATCTTGAAGTTGCCTAAGTGCCTTCCTACACACCCGAAACGGACACACTTCTATGTGCCTTCCTACACACCCGAAACGACAAACTCGCACCTTGAAGTTTCCTATGTGCCTTCCTACACACCCGAAACGACACACTTCTATGTACCTTCCTACCAACACCCGAAACGACGCACTTCTATGTGCCTTCCTACACACACAAAACGACAAACTCGCACCTTGAAGTTTCCTATGTGCCTTCCTACACACCCGAAACGACACACTTCTATATGCCTTCCTACACACCCCGAAACGACGCACTTCTATGTGCCTTCATACACACCCGAAACCGACAACACTTCTATGCGCCTTCTTACACACACCCAAAACGACAAACTCGCACTTTGAAGTTCCCTATTCCCTTCTTACACACCCGAAACGACACCTCTTCTATATGCCTTCCTACACAGCCCGAAACGACAAACTCGCACCTTGAAGTCTCTTTGAGGTTTGTTTCTACTCGCAACTAAAAGCAACGACCCGATACCTTTTAATAATTGATATTAGAATAAGTATAGTTTATTTGATTTAGCGTCCTCGGTAGCTCATTGGATTGACTTTTGAGCTACATACATCAGGTGTCACTAACTGGTGGGGGGCTTGTCTGAGGGAAAATCGTAAATATTGATATCATCGCCCTCTGAGATTGCCGCCCCTATATAACATAATATGATGCTTCAACGGACGTAAAACCCAATTGTATTACATTTCATTTTATTTGATTTTGCAATCGCGCATCTTAAGGTTTCTTCTATGGCCGTCTCAACCCACCAACATGTAACACTTATTTTAAACTATTTCTATGACCATCCACCCGAAGCAGCAAACTCGCATCTTTAAGCTCCCTTTCCGAGACCCTTCGACCCACCCGTCCGGCCCGTGATACATCTTTTTGCTAATGTTTCTTCTTTGACCTATAGTATCCCTACCTATCTCACGTATCAACCCTGGCTGATTAGTAGGTGAGTTAGTCAGCTAGGATTAAGTTAGTCATGAATAGGATTCCATCAGCTTGGCATTAGTTACCAAAATGCCGGTAAAAAACATACTGACGGCGTCGTGTCTACTGTCTAATCAGCATTCCGGAGATTATCATCGAACTTCGTTTTCCTAACGGTAATGTTGACATTATTTTGCGTTTTTTGCCGTTAATATTAATCGTACGTTGCGTGGGAATAATACAAGAAAGAGTTAGCGTGTGTCACTAATGGAAACCATATATATATATATACAGGGGTATACACAGAAGAAGACGCGGACATTTTTTTTAAAGAAAGTTGATAAAACTGACTTGTAGGTATGAACCACACATTATTTTCCACATTAAAAACCAGTATTAACCTGTCACATATTAATGACATGTGCTTCATCTCAAGTATGGATAATGCAGCAGTGTTATTTTCCACATAGTAAAAATAGCTTTTCACTTGAAAAATCTCCAGAAAAGGTCAAGGGTACAGCTGTTTTCAGTGATTGCTGCTTACAAAATGTATGCATAGATTCGTAAGTTGGAAAATCCATTAAAGCCTATGAATACACTTTACGTGGGTAATCTTAGCCAATCTTTCCAAACTTGGTCAAATTGTATATAGGCACAATGTCTCGGCCAAGTTCAGATAACCGACCCCGTCCGTTAATTCCAGACTTATGCCGCCTGAATAGTGCTAAATCACAATGTTGCTCTGACTCATAACTTGTGTTATCCAGTCTTCTCCAGACTTGGTCAAATTGTATATGGGCACAGTGTCTCAGCCAAGTTCGATAATCGGGTCTCATCGTTTTAGTACTTCGATAGGTACTTCCTATTGGAATAGTAAAAAAAAATCACGATATTAATGTCCGAAACCAATTTCCTTATTAATCTGTGAAACAACCAGATTATGGAGAATAAAACAACGTTTTACCTCAAACTGACGTCTCAAATGTATGCTTAGGCCAGAAAAAGAATACCTGTGTTTATGGTTACCCGACCGGTCCCTATTTTTTGGCGCCGACCCTACAGTTTTTAATCATATAAAAAAACAAAACGAAAAGACTGGGTACGAATCGATAATGTACGAAAAGATTGAGTACGAAACATGCTAAAACATGGTCGCCTCCACGGTGCACTGCGCGTCCGTTTTGGCTATTATAATTGGAATATGCAGCCATGGGACAGAGCAGAAGTTTATGAAAAACGTTAATCATTACATGCTGCCAGCAGATTTGTTCTTCCAATACCACCCCAGCCTCAGGAAATGACAAAAATTCAATCTTTTCACAGCCACATGTAAGATGGAACTCTCAGGGTCAAGCTATTGTGATCACGTTTTGTGCCTGTCACTACCGTCTGCCGTCCGTCAACAAATAAACTCATAATGGCAGAAAGTATTTGCTTTCAATTTATTTTATTCAAAACAAACAAGTTAGATATCATAAGATTATGTTCCTTCTCTCCGTGCAAAAATCTCTACAAATTAACTACTTGAAAAAAGTTAAAGTATACGTTTAACATCGTCCAAACCACATGGGCCAAAAAAAAACCCCACAAAAAACCCAAAAAAAAACTACCTACCTCTTACCCTAATTTTTTCAGCTGAGTAACCAGAAACACTGGTATTTTTTTTTTCTGGCCTTACATGAAATGACGTTAGGGAGGATATAGGCATAGAGTTGGAGGTACAATTGGTTCTGTCATTTAGGACCCGTTTTATATACTGGGATTAATTTGGCTATTTGAAAAATTATGGATAGATATAAGTATACTTGCATTAACTATTTTTTAAAACCGACAGTCCCATAAAGATTGCAGTTGGGCCATCGAGTTAATATTAATATAATAATAATAATAATAATAATAAATAATAATAATAATAATAATAATTAATAGTATTATATTATTATTATTATTATTATGTATATTATTTAATAATAATAATATATAATCATTAATAATAATAATAATAATAAGTAAAAATAATCATAATGTAATAATAATAATAATTAATAATAATAGTAATACTATAATATCTGTAAAGGAATACATAATTATGTACACTGCTACACTATCAAAATATATTAATACGTAATGGAGAAAAAACCGAGATGTTTTGACTATTATAACGTACATTCAAGATTTATAACAATGAGACACAAGCAAGGTTTTACGCAAGCGTAAAATAGCTGCCGGGAGACATCAAGTCACAGGTGTTAAAACAATATTGAAAACAAAAATGTTGTCACGGAGACATAAACACGCCACGACCCTTTATTTTCTTACATTCTTCCCGGTTTTTACCAAGCATTTTACCTTCCTACCAAGCATTTTGTATCAATGTGGGCGACCTCGCTTCCTCTGTTCAAATACCTTGACATGCCATACATATTAATTACAATTCACCCTTGTACACGACGTGCTAGAAGTACAACATCAGCACAGAAATGTCAGAAATACAATTGTTCACGATTGTAAGGGATACGTGTGGCGTTAGCGTGTGCATTACACAACACATATAAACTGTTTCACTATTACCATGTGGATTATAATATTGCGTTTATCAAAGTGAAAACTGTAAAGGAACTGTTGCTTACCTTACCATTAGCAATAATGAAAACCATAATAATGAAAATTAAAAAAAAAAGGAAATCAGCTGGCTTGAACCCGCTCTTCTCCGGCAACTAACACGACGCCTTAGTCAACTGCGCTACTGAGGCCAGTGAATGTTTCTGAGAGCAGACATACATAATGAATGACAGACAGACTTGACGAAATACGGACAGACATCCATACAGTGTATGTGCGTGCGGTGCGTGCGTGCGTGCGTGCGCGCGTATGTATGATTGAGAGAGAATTGAGAGAGATAGAGAAGACTTACTTTCATCACAATTAAAACTATCCATTTTGTACTTTTAAAATCCTTTACTATTGTGTTTTCTCGTCTTTCTTTTTTTCCGCTTTGTTCATGCAACGTTTTCTATGCGGTTTTTGCTCTTTTATCTATCCGTTGCCGATATGTTTTCTATGCGTTGCCGATATGTTTTGCGTTCCCGATATGTTTACTATGAGTTCATTCTTATAGAAACAAACGAAACATTTCATTTAAGACGATAGACGTTATCTACTGCATACTCCAATAAAACTACAACAACTAATAACGTTGGTTAGAGTACTTAACACCATCACTTCCGAATAGTTTTAAAAAAATGTGATATTCAAGTAGTTATGTATTTTTTTTTTTGAGTATCCTAATCATCTGTTTAGATAACCACATTATGACTAAGTTAATGAACTATTTTAAATTGATTCAATACCTGTCGGTTTGGTAACCAGAGTTGTTGTTTTAGTCTATAGTTTTAATTTGATAAACGGCCAAAGGAAATGATACATAATCAATTAAACATTAATACATTAAATCAATTAAAACTATAGACTAAAACAACAACTCTGGTTACAACCGACAGGTATTGAATCAATTTAAAAATAGTTCATTAACTTAGTCATAATGTGGTTATCTAAACAGATGATTAGGATACTCAAAAAAAAAAAATACATAACTACTTGAATAGCACATATTTTTTTAAAACTATTCGGAAGTGATGGTGTTAAGTACCTTAACCAACGTTATTAGTTGTTTTAGTTTTATTGGAGTATGCAGTAGATAACGTCTATCGTCTTAAATGAAATGTTCGTTTGTTTCTATAAAGAATGAACTCATAGTAAACATATCGGGAACGCAAACATATCGGCAAACGCATAGAAAACATATCGGCAACGGATAGATAAAAGAGCTAAAACCGCATAGAAAACGTTGCATGAACAAAGCGGAAAAAAAGAAAGAAGAGAAAACACAATAGTAAAGGATTTTAAAAGTACAAAATGGATAGTTTTAATTGTGATGAAAGTAAGTCTTCTCTATCTCTCTCAATCTCTCTCAATCATACATACGCGCGCACGCCAACGCACGCACGCACGCACGCACATACACTGTATGGATGTCTGTCCGTATTTCGTCAGGTCTGTCTGTCATTCATTATGTATGTTCTGCCTCTCAGAAACATTCACTAGCCTCAGTAGCGCAGTTGACTAAGGGCGTCGTGTTAGTGCCGAGAAGAGCGGGTTCAAGCCAGCTGATTTCCTTTTTTTTTTAATTTTCATTATTATGGTTTTCATTATTGCTAATGGTAAGGTAGCAACTGTTCCTTTACAGTTTTCACTTTGATAACGCAATATTATAATCCACATGGGTAATAGTGAACAGTTTATATGTGTTGTAATGCACACGCTAACGCACACGTATCCCTTACATGTGAACAATTGTATTTCTGACATTTCTGTGCTGATGTGTACTTCTAGCACGTCCGTGTTACAAGGGTGAATTGTAATTAATATGTATGGCATGTCAAGGTATTTGAACAGAGGAAGCGAGGTTCGCCCACATTGATTCAAAATGCTTGGTAGGAAGGTAAAATGGCTTGGTAAAAACCGGGAAGAATGTAAGAAATAAAGGTCGTGGCGTGTTTATGTCTCCGTGAACAACATTTTTTGTTTTCATATTGTTTTAACACCTGTGACTTGATGTCTCCCGGCAGCTATTTTACGCTTGCGTAAAACCTTGCTTGTGTCTCATTGTTATAAATCTTGAATGTACGTTATATATCAAAACATCTCGGGTTTTTTCTCCATTACGTATTAATATATTTTGATTGAGTGTTAGCAGTGTAACATAATTATGTATTCCTTTACAGATATTATAGTATTACTATTATTATTATTATTATTATTATTAATTAATTATTATTTTTATTATTATTATTATTATTATTAATTATTTTATATTATTATTATTAATAATAATAATAATAAATAATAATTAATAATAATAATAATAATAATTATTATTATTATTATTATTATTATTATTATTTTATTATTATTATTATTATTATTAACTCGATGGCCCAACTGCAATCTTTATGGGACTGTCGGTTTTAAAAAATAGTTAATGCAAGTATACTTATATCTATCCATAATTTTTCAAATAGCCAAATTAATCCCAGTATATAAAACGGTCCTAAAATGACAGAACCAATTGTACCTCCAACTCTATGCCTATATCTCCTAACGTCATTTCATGTAAGGCCAGAAAAAAAAATACCAGTGTTTCTGGTTACTCAGCTGAAAAAATTAGGGTAAGAGGTAGGTAGTTTTTTTGGTTTTTTCTGTTGGGTTTTTTTGCCCATGTGGTTTGGACGATGTTAAACGTATCTTTAACTTTTTCTCAAGTAGTTAATTTGTAGAGATTTTGCACGGAGAGAAGGAACATAATCTTATGATATCTAACTTGTTTGTTTTGAATAAAATAAATTGAAAGCAAATACTTCTGCCATTATGAGTTTATTTGTTGACGGACGGCAGACGGAGTGACAGTGCAAAACGTGATCACAATAGCTTTGACCCTGAGAGTTCCATCTTACATGTGGCTGTGAAAGATTGATTTTTTGTCATTTCCTGAGGCTGGGTGGTATTGGAAGAACAAATCTGCTGGGCAGCATGTAATGATTAACGTTTTTCATAAACTTCTGCTCTGTCCCATGGCTGCATATTCCAATTATAATAGCCATAACGGACGCGCAGTGCACCGTGGGAGGGGCGACCATGTTTTTAGCATGTTTCGTACTCAATCTTTTCGTACATTATCGATTCGTACCCAGTCTTTCGTTTTGTTTTTTTATGATTAAAAACTGTAGGGTCGGCGCCAAAAAATAGGGGACGGTCGGTGTAACCATAAACACAGGTATTCTTTTTCTGGCCTAAGCATACATTTGAGACGGTCAGTTTGAGTAAAAACGTTGTTTTATTCTCCATAATCTGGTTGTTTCACAGATTAATAAGGAAACTTGGGTTTCGGACATTAATATCGTGATTTTTTTTACTATTCCAATAGGAGTACCTATCGAAGTACTAAAACGATGAGACCGATTATCGAACTTGGGCTGAGACACTGTGCCCATATACAATTTGACCAAGTCTGGAGAAGACTGGGATAACACAAGTTATGGAGTCAGAGCAACATTGTGATTTAGCACTATTCCAGGGCGGCATAAGTCTGGAATTTAACGGACGGGGTCGGTTATCGAACTTGGCCGAGACATTGTGCCTATATACAATTTGACCAAGTTTGGAAAAGATTGGCTAAGATTACCCAAGTAAAGTGTATTCATAGGCTTTAAATGGATTTTCCAACTTACGAATCTATGCATACATTTTTGTAAGCAGCAATCACTGAAAACAGCTGTACCCTTGACCTTTTCTGGAGATTTTTCAAGTGAAAAGCTATTTACTATGTGAAAATAACACTGCTGCATTATCCATACTTGAGATGAAGCATGTCATTAATATGTGACAGGTTAATACTGGTTTTAATGTGGAAAATAATGTGTGGTTTCATACCTACAGTCAGTTTTATCAACTTTCTTTAAAAAAAATGTCCGCGTCTTCTTCTGTGTATACCCTGTAATAGTATATATATGGTTTCCATAGTGACACACGCTAACTCTTTCTTGTATTATTCCCACGCACGTACGATTAATATTAACGGCAAAAACGCAAATAATGTCAACATTACCGTTAGGAAAACGAAGTTCGATGATAATCTCCGGAATGCTGATTAGACGAGTAGACCACGACGCCGTCAGTATGTTTTTTTACCGGCATTTGGTAACTAATGCCAGCTGATGGAATCCTTTCATGACTAACTTAATCCTAGCTGACTAACTCACCTACTAATCAGCCAGGGGTTGATACGGTGAGATGGTAGGGATACTATAGGTCCAAAGAAGATACATTAGGCAAAAAGATGTATCACGGGCGGACGGGTGGGTCGAAGGGTCCTCGGAAGGGAGCGTTAAAGATGCGAGTCTTGCTGCTTCGGGTGGATGGTCATAGAAATAGGTTTAAAATAAGTGTTACCATGTTGGTGGTTGAGACGGCCATAGAAGAAACCTTAAGATGCGCGATTGCAAATCAAATAAAATGAAATGTAATACAATTGGTTTTACGTCCCGTTGAGAGCATCATATTATGTTATATAGGGGCGGCAATCTCAGAGGGCGATGATATCAATATTTACGATTTTCCTCAGACAAGCCCCCACCAGTTAGTGACACCTGAAGGTATGTAGCTCAAAAGTCAATCCAATGAGCTACCGAGGACGCTAAATCAAATAAACTATACTTATTCAAATATCAATTATTAAAAGGTATCGGGTCGTTGCTTTAGTTGCGAGTAGAAACAAACCTCAAAGAGACTTCAAGGTGCGAGTTTGTCGTTTCGGGTGTGTAGGAAGGCATATAGAAGAGTGTCGTTTCGGGTGTGTAAGAAGGGACATAGGGAACTTCAAAGTGCGAGTTTGTCGTTTGGGTGTGTAAGAAGGCGCATAGAAGTGTGTCGTTTCGGGTGTGTATGAAGGCACATAGAGATGCGTCGTTTCGGGTGTGTAGGAAGGGCATATAGAAGTGTGTCGTTTCGGGTGTGTAGGAAGGCACATAGGAAACTTCAAGGTGCGAGTTTGTCGTTTGTGTGTGTGTAGGAAGGCACATAGAAGTGCGTCGTTTCGGGGTGTGTAGGAAGGTACATAGAAGTGTGTCGTTTCGGGTGTGTAGGAAGGCACATAGGAAACTTCAAGGTGCGAGTTTGTCGTTTCGGGTGTGTAGGAAGGCACATAGAAGTGTGTCGTTCGGGTGTGTAGGAAGGCACATAGGCAACTTCAGATGCGCGTTTGTCGTTCGGGTGTGTTGGAAGGCACATAGGAGTTTGTGTCGTTTCGGGTGTGTAGGAAGGCACCTAGGAAACTTCAAGGTGTGAGTTTGTCGTTTCGGGTGGGGTGGGAAGGAACATAGGAAACTGTAAGATGCGACTTTGTGGCTTTGGATGTTTAGGATTCATAAGAAATTTAATGATGCTGGTGTTTGCATGCGGATGGTTAAGTAGCTATCCCGCCAACCATGTTTGTTGAACAGCCAACTTTTACATCATATGTACACCGTTTCTATACTTTACTGGCGATAGACAATATAACTAGTATATGACTTACATAGTTTGAGAGTCAAACTCTTGTAGAAACAATGTGTAACGGTTTTAACCAAGAAGATCAAACCCGAAATTGGAGATTGCACTGCTATTTTATTATACATCAAACTCGGTGTAGAGATGAAGTAACGATTTTTCAATACTATGATTCCCGAAAACTGTATTTCCGGACTTACCATTAACATTATGTTTTTAAGAATTGAGAGATACGAGGACTTGTCCATCTTAGAGACATACTACGTTATTTTCGACTTTACGGAGATGATACATACTTTGTGTCGAGTATTAGTGTAGAAATCAAACAAAATGAGCATTAAATCGTTTAGAGTTATCGGGTGTTATTCGAAACAACACAGTTGAATTTACCCTCCACTGTGCCCAGTTGTTCAAAGATCAGTTAACTTAACCGAGCGATTAAGTTAAAATTTCAAATCTCTCTGAATTTTCGATAAATGAATATTTCCTACCGGAAATTGAGCATGTGAAAGCATTATGTTAAGAAGAATTGCAAATTAAAAAACTTTTAGCAGTACAAAACATATGTTTAGGGAGAAAAGTGTAGTTTGAAAGTTTACACTGACCAACGATCACACTGCCTCTATTACAAATTAAATCAGTTGACCCTGCAATATATCAATTTTATGCATGCGCGCAATGTACATGGGGCACATTGTATTAACAGATTAGTTCACATATGAGTTTTCGCGATGTCGTAGGGAAGTCTGTTATTTATTTGGCATAGTTGCATATTTTTGGTATCGATTCTATTCATGTCATTGTGTAATTCTCTCAGTCATAAGGCTTCGAATTCTTATATAGTTGACTGTTTTTGTTTTTTTAACTATTCTGACTTTGTAACGCATCAATATCATTGAGGATAATCCCTAAAGTACCTCCCTTTTAATTGAATATGTAATTCAAGTAACTGTTAATTCAGCGTTAACATAAATAGTTTCGAGAATGTCTTTCGTCAACGCATTTGTAGTGGTAATTATATCAAAATAACTTAAGTTGGGCATGTTTTAGAATAAGGAATTTATAAAGCTGCACTAATTTAAATTATTTAACGAAATGCCTAAGGTACCGACCATTTTGATTCTGGGGGGGTGGGCCTGGGATTTTTTTGAAAAAATATTCTGGCCCATGAATTGCTGAAAAAAAATATCCTGGCTCTGACCTAAAGAGAAAAAAAATAAACAGTCCCTCAAATTGTTGGAAAAAATAATCTGGCTCTGAGTCCAATTAGAGGAAAAAAATCTGGCTCCCTCTTCAGTCAATAAGATATTTTTAATGTAGATCTACTTCATCAGCCACTGGATTCAACACGGATATGTTTAACCACAATCTGGCTACATCCACAACTTCTGCTCAGAAGTTTATTGAAATCTCAAGTTGAAATGAGTTGTAGAAGACAGTGATAGTATTCATGGTTGTAATAAATGTGATGTGCATAGATCATGGTAGTAATACATGTGGTATACATTAGTCATGGCAGTTATAAATGTAGTATACACTGGCAATGGTGGCAGTAAATGTAATGTATAAAGTGTTATAAAGTGATCATGGTAGTAATTTGGTATACATTGATCATGGTAGTAATGAACATGATATTCATATAAAGTCATGGTTATAATTAATGTGGTATACATAAGTCATGGTTGTAATAAGGCCATTATTTTTTGATAATTCGTTTTACGAACCCTCCTACGACAAAACGAAATTAGGTATTTTATTTTTCCATAGGGAATTTGATAGATTATTTTTAATTTTTTTCCCTTCCTCCTACAGCTATTCTCTGTCTTGATGGTTCTTAAAAATAATAAAAAATAATGGCCTAAATTTGATATACATTGGTCATGGTAGTATGTAAATATTGCAATCCTGTGAGGGTGACAGTGAACATTTGTCAACCTTCTAAGGCTATTTATTTTATTATACTGAAAAATATGTTTGAAAAAGATATTTTGTTCTGCTAAATATTTCTTTGAAATACATGGTCACTTCTCTCTATTCAAAATCACTATTCTCAATAAATGTAGTATGCATAGCTCATGGTAGTAATACATGGGGTATTCAGTGGTCATGGCAATAATGAATGAGGTTACTCGGTGGTCATGGTAGTAATAAATGTGGTATTTAGTCTTAGTAGTCATGGTAGTACTAAATGTGATATACAGTGGTCATGATAGTAATACTTGTGATATACAGTGGTCATGGTAGTAGAAAATGAGGTAAAGAGTAGCCATGACAGTTATAGATGTGATGTACTTTGGGCATGTTAGTAATCAATGTAGTATGCAGTGGTCATGATAGTATTACAATACAAGGGTCCTGGTACTTATGCGATGGACTTTGTGAATATCTTCAACAAATAAATGGACTTAAGAAGCAGCTTCAGCCACATGCAATACCAGGTTACAGACAAAGCCATGCACTATATGCCAGTGTTAAT
>JAWPHD010013638.1:0-66828 GCA_037043455.1 Cyrtodaria siliqua | reverse complement strand
GTATGTACAATAAGCTACTGTTAATCGAATGGTACATGGCTACGTAAGAAGACCTTTCCTTTCGGAAAAAAGACTGAAACAACACATAACACAGCAAATACTATTCCTTCAAAGTTTCATTATTGACAGAGTACGTGTTTGGCTCAAGCATGTGAACAAACTTAAGATGGAAAAGTGTGCAAACTCTTTACGTTAGTTACAGTACTGAACTGGCTCAATTTTTCAAAGAGGAACTTCAACATTTATGAATTTCTTGTTACAAAGTGTACTGTGATGAAAACGTCTACAACATCACAGTTGTGTCCTTTCTCTAACCGGCTGCAACTTTCCTTCTTTTTGTAAAAACATCTTGGTGTTTCTTTGGAATATTATGGGAAATTAAGTGTGCAGTATATACAATATAAGCGCAAATTCCAGAGTTGCGTTTATTTTTCGGTTCAGTATATATTTTAGACGTGGTGGTAAATGAGCATTTAGAAAAAGAATGCATGTAAATGACATGGTTTGACAATATTATTGAAACAAACTATCAAGCAACTTATTTGAAATCATGTTTTGTTCAATTTAAATCGAACAGGAAATGTAGCCTTCACAGAACGCTATCAACCAAAAAAGCGCATTAAAAAACAACAACAACAACAACAACAACAATTACATGAATATATAATTACCTAGAAGTAAAGTACGCGTCACCACAAACATAAAAGGGTTGACAACTGGGTGTACAAATCTGCAACGTTTTGTTGGTATAAATCAGGTTCTAGGGTGCCCCAAACCTCTTTCTTACACTCGTGTCACCCCGCTCCAACGGGAAAGTGTAAATAAAGGCAATCCCCACACGGCTGTATCATCTAACAAACTATAAAACATTAGTAGACGATATAAGTAAAACACAAAGATGATCATGTATATATGAATATAAAAATCAAAAGCCTAGAATGCCATAACGTGAGTATTCAGTGGTTTGGTATAATTCATAGCAACAACAGAATAAACCATTAAGGGTTGGACAAGACAAGAGTGAAGACAAATATTAAATTTAGCTTCTTTTCCAGGATTTAGAAAGACATTATCATAGACCAAATGTAAATGGGTCAACCGCTAAACATGCAGTGCGTTGCAAGATAAAATGGTCTTAACCTCTTTTCTAACAATATTGATAATTCCTGTATGAACGTGAGTATGATCAATGATCTTACGAAGTTTGTAAATCACATCACCATAAAAGTAGGGCTGAGATAGTCAATGTCGCAGAAGATTTTTTATAGTACTTTTAGATTTTAAAAGTAGATAAAGGTTACGACAAAAGAGTTTCGTAGTTTGTTTTTACGTTAGGCCTAACGAGGTAGCTTTTGAGTTTTACAAGGGGTAGGAGATTTGAGTTTTCAACAAGTAGAGAAACATATACTCATATGATGTTGAACGTGGAGAATCCAAGTAGAGAAACATATACTGATATGATGTTGCACGTGCAGACTCCACATCCAAGTGGGGATAATTAACGATGACAAAATTATAATCATCTATCTTGTCATATATTTATTTTTCCACCCAATTAATCAAGAGATGGTAATCCAGAAAAGAATCGACAGTACCAGAAACATAAGCTTTGGTGAGTAGAAGTTCTTTAGGATAGATATTATTTACCATAGTTAAGAAAAAATGGTAGTCAACGTTCAATATACGTGAGTGTTACTAAGGCTTCGATGACATCTACATGCCAGAGTATCTTGAAGACTCTATACATCTACATGCAGACTCTATACATCTACATGACAGAGTATCTTGAAGACTCTATACATCTACATGCCAGAGTATCTTGAAGACTCTATACATCTACATGCGAGTGTATCTTGAAGACTCTATACATCTACATGGCAGAGTATCTTGAAGACTCTATACATCTACATGCCAGAGTATCTTGAAGACTCTATACATCTACATGCCAGAGTATCTTGAAGACTCTATACATCTACATGCCAGAGTATCTTGAAGACTCTATACATCTACATGCCAGAGTATTTTGAAGACTCGATACATCTACATGCCAGAGTATCTTGAAGACTCGATACATCTACATTCCAGAGTATCTTGAAGACTCTATACATCTACATGCCAGAGTATCTTGAAGACTCTATACATCTACATGCCAGAGTATCTTGGAGACTCTATACATCTACATGCCAGAGTATCTTGAAGACTCTATACATCTACATGCCAGAGTATCTTGGAGACTCTATACATCTACATGCCAGAGTATCTTGAAGACTCTATACATCTACATGCCAGAGTATTTTGAAGACTCGATACATCTACATGCCAGAGTATCTTGAAGACTCGATACATCTACATGCCAGAGTATCTTGAAGACTCTATACATCTACATGCCAGAGTATCTTGAAGACTCTATACATCTACATGCCAGAGTATCTTGGAGACTCTATACATCTACATGCCAGAGTATCTTGAAGACTCTATATGAGATTTCTCCTATAGCAATACAAACACAAATCTTCGAGAAGATGTGCGCAGTTTGTACCCATTGGCATACTAACAATTTGCCTATAGACAGTGGCTACATACCTGACAAAATTATTAATAAGAATATAAGTGCCTCACAAACTTCTAAGCAAGTCCACAAAAGAGTAGTAGCTATTAGTAAAAACTGTTTTGATATTGTTTTAATTCGATAAAGGAATAACTTTGAGGAAGTATTTTTAACATTACATTTGATAAACATGCAATTATGCAAATCGGAAACATTCAACTTTTTGGTAAAACTCTATACCGTCACAGGAAGACGTGACAGTGACACTTCTTACCATGTTCTTTTATCAATGTTACATGGAATAAGCTGCTGCATTTCGGTGTAAAACATATATAAATGCATTTTTAACTATTTTAACAATATAATTTAAGATACAAATTAAATGTAAACCTTTTGATATGTGGTGATGGAAAGGGGTTTTACTGAACTTTAAACATGTAAACTTGATTTAATAATTTGATTGGAAAGAAAGAGCAAATTATAAAAATAGGGTATGTGTTTAAGTTGAAATAACACTGTGCCCTCCGTCCCTCTCCACCCACCCCCATGAATTCACACGAAATGCATTACACCTAGATTAAATGCCGCATGCAATGCACACGCTTAATAACAAAAAAAGCACACTACTATATTTGAAAATACACGTTTTTAAAATATGAGAACACGTTTTAGTGTCAATTTATGGAGGAGGTAAACATGTCTGTTAATACATATATTTGTTCTGCACAGATCACCTAAAGAAAAAATAAATTATGACCCCATGATGTGTATATCTTTTTTACACAGATATCCCACCCAACTATTTACCTTTCATACTTTCCTGACTCACTTATCATATCTCATACTCTCAGTAGAAAAACTTTCATGATTCGGATAGTATTCACTGCATTTTGACGTGAGGTGAATATATATTAACAAGATGGCGGCATGGTCAATGGCCTAGCATATAGAAACAATGGTCGTTTTTAGTTTATTAGTATACATCATTCATGTGTATCACACTATTCAATACAAAAGTATGTTCAAATCTATTTTAACAAAAAACGTAATTCATAATAAGATGAGTGCACCTGGGGATTAGGTATCTTTGATATGATAAGACAAACCACGGGAATTCATTACAGCCGAGTTATACAAACATAAAAAAGATCCTTTGTAGCAAACTCATGTCGTTTTTAGCTCTACTGGCCGTCGTCCGTTAACTTTTTCCTCGTTAATTTTTCATCCGATCTTTACCAAACTTTACCGGATTGTTAATATCAATGAAAGCTTGGATAACTTCGAAAACTGTTATGGCCATTGATTTAGTTAAAAGTGCTGTAGTTGCCTCGATAAGATGATAGGGCCTTCATTTTTCATCCGACCTTTGCTAAACTTTACCAGATTGTTAATATTGGTGAAAGATCGGAAAAGTTCGAAAACGAACCAGTTCGGACCGGTAAGGAGTTATTGCCCTTGATTTAGTTAACAAATGCTATATTTTGCATCGTTAAGACGATAGGGACTTCAGTTTTTCATCCGAGCTCGGATAAGTTCGAAAACCAGCTATATCGGACCAGGAACAAATTAGTTATGTGCCCTTGAATTATTGAAAAATGCCATTTTCAGCCTTGTGAACACTCTAGCGCCTTCATTTTGATATCAATGAAAGCTCGGACGAGTTTGAAAACCAGCCAGATCGAACCGGTAACACCGGTGTTATGACTCTTTTTCAATATTTGGTAATGGACACTGGAAATCCCAGGGATCGTGGGTTCAAATCTCACTGGAGTCATTTTTTTCCATAAGAAACCTTGATTCATGGAAATGTTGAAAGCAAACAAAGAAGGGTTCAAATTTTCTTTTAAAAATATATATATATATAATATATATATATTTTATTTTTAAAAAACAAATATTTTTTTAATATTTTTTTCTCATAAGAAACCTTAGTTCTTTTTTCTTTAATTTAGTTGGGAGCTTAGGGTTTTACATAGAGTTATAGGGAAGAAAACAATCTTCTTCAATAAAACTACAATAAAGGTTTAATATTTTTTATTCATCTACCAGGTTTGTTCAAATGGTGACACTGGGCTCAAATTTGGCCCCGCCCCAGGGGTCACAGTTTTACATAGACGTATATAGGGGAAAACTTCAAAAATCTTCTCTGAAACTATAAGAGCAAAATGTTTTATATTTTGTATTTAGCATCGGCTTATTGTCCTCTACTAAGTTATTCAAATGGTGACCCTGGGTTCAAATTTGAACCCGCCCCAGGGGTCACAGCTTTACATAGACTGATATAGGGAAAACTTGAAAAAAAACTTCTTCTTTGCAACGACAGGAGCTAAAGGTTTAATATTTTGTATTTATTATCAGCTTATGTTCCTCTAAAAGAATTTTTCAAATGGTGACCCTGGGATCTAATTTGGCCCCGCCCCAGGGGTCACAGTTTTACATAGACTTATGTTTAGGGAAAAAACTTTAAAAATCTTCTTCCCTTCCTTGTTTTGTCATATCTGACACACAATCCTTCTATCCACTCCCCTCAAACCCCCCTCCCCCACCCCCATCTAATGAACACCATATAGCCATTAGAGCGATACAGGCCCTCTTGGGCCTCTTGTTTGATATTCATTATCCCACAAAACGTCGTTCATCATAATGGCAACACATGTAATTCGTTTTGGCATTACATGACACAAGAACCATTAATAAAGAATCATAAACCCGTTTAATATTCATTTTATATAAAAAATAATCTGGATTTGTTGTGAGCTATTTTGCCGTTGTTAACAAGAAGATATAAAAGTCGAACAGGAAATGTAGCATTCAAGGACCGCAGTCAACCAAAAAACATGGTGAGAAACAAATACCATTAGGCTACAAAGATGAATAAAAGACAAACTATATGACATCACAAACATAAAATGGTTGACATACAACACAAATGACCAAACATATGTAATATTAGTGTCACAGTTGCATATATAAGCATTTTAGGCCACGAACGTTTTCAAGTTAACTTTATTTTTGTCATCTACTTTTACTGTAAATCAACATAAAAATTGAAATATGGCTGTATCCGCTTAAAATAGATAATACAAAATGAACATATTACATAAACGCGTCAAATTAGATTTGACACTGTTATGTTATATATCTTTATAAACAGTTTCACGTTTTATTGGGGTGGCAATAGGGTAAGGGCGAGGATTGGTGCACCCAAGAACCTGGTTTAAATCCCCAGCGGACTTTTTTGCCACTGACCATTCCGAGGCCGTAGCCCTATGGTCAATCCTTTTATGTTTGAGATGTCATTTCTTGTCTTAGATCATCTTTGTAATTATTGTCTATTTCTGTGCGTGTTTTTGATTGACTGTGGTCCTTAATGCTACATTTCCTGTTCAAATTTAATATCTATTTTTATTTTGTATCAGAAACTTGGAATATCACCTGCAGTTTCCCGTTTATATTACTAGCACGTGCTTCTTGTTAGATGCGCATTTTAATTTTGTGGATGATTTTATTTTTAATGTTAACCCGACTTCATATTATAATAAGGCGTATTACTTCCTCCTTGCGCTGTGAGCGCATTATTTAGCTGATATGATATTGTTATCAATAGTAAGTAGCTGATATGATATTGCTTTCAATAGAAAGTAACTGATATGATATTGTTTTCAATGGAAAGTAGCTGATATGATATTGCTTTCAATAGAAAGTAGCTGCTACGACATTGATTTCAATAGAAAGTAGCTGATATGACATTGCTTTCAATAGAAAGTAGCTGATATGATATTGTTTTCAATGGAAATTAGCTGTTACGACATTGTCTTCAATAGAAAGCAGCTGATATGACGTTTTTTTAATAGAAAGTAGCTGATATGACATTGTTTTCAATGGTAAGTAGCTGATATGACATCGTTTTCAATGGTAAGTAGCTGATATGACATTGTTTTCAATGGTAAGTAGCTGATATGACATTGTTTTCAATAGAAAGTAGCTGATATGACGTTTTTTTAATAGTAAGTAGCTGATATGACATTGTTTTCAATGGTAAGTAGCTAATATGACATCGTTTTCAATGGTAAGTAGCTGATATGACATTGTTTTCAATGGTAAGTAGCTGATATGACATTGTTTTCAATAGAAAGTAGCTGATATGTCATTTTTCCAATAGTAAATAGCTAATATGACATAGTAAGTAGCTGATATGATATTGTTTTCAATGATAAGTAGCTGATATGACATTGTTGTCAATAGTAAGTAGCTGATATGACATTGTTTTCAATGGTAACTAGCTGATATGACATTGTTTTCAATGGTAACTAGCTGATATGACAATGTTTTCAATGGTAGGTAGCTGATATGATATAGTTATCAATGGAAAGTAGCTGATATGACACTGTTTTCAATAGTATGTAGCTGATATGACATTGATTTTAATAGTAAGTAGCTGATATGACATTGTTTTTAATAGTAAGTAGCTGACATGACATTGATTTTAATAAGGGTGCATCATTTGTATCGAATGTAAAAGGATCTTACACATACGAAAGAAAGTTAAACGAGTTAAACACTATTTTACGAGCCCTAGCGCGTAAGATATTAAGATAATTAACGAGTTTCATATTTTGTATATGAAACGAATGTACGATTTGTGTATCGTATGAAATCATTTGTTCTAGTTATTTACGAGTATACGCGAGAATAGGGAGTAGCTGGAGATATTCCATGGAGATATTCCATATAACAAATACAGTGAAGGTCTCTTATACTATCGTTGAACATTGCATGATGACGCCATCCGGTACTATTAATTTAGTTGTATATTGAATGTCTATTTATTTTTCAGAACAAATAGTTATATACTTCACTCTTTTTGTCCTTAGTGTAAATTTCTTCACATTTAGAACAATAACGTTTTTGAACGTGTCTTACTAACTTTTAAACTTTAAAAAAATGTCGATTGCAGGTTTATTGTAAGTATATTTTATAATATTTATAATAATGACATAACTTTAAAATTGAATATAAACATAAATATAATTTTAAATAAGATATGCTTCAGACCATTTGCATATTGCAAGTTGTTAAACAGCTGCATCGCATCGCCATATAAATGACAATGTTATCGCCGCTTTCATTTATACGTCGCTATTACTGTCTTAAAATATTACATCAAAGTTCTATCAACACTTGTATCTATGTTCTAGTAGTTTTAGTTCATTGAACATAATAATACGATACGCAGGGGTAAGTTACAAACATGTTTAAACTTAATATGCCTATGTGTACTATAATAAACTTGGCTTCGGCTGCAATTATGCAAATGACTATCTAATACCGAACTTAAATATTTATTTGCTTATCAACGTTTGGTTATTCAACAGAAACATGATACTAATTATGATATTGATAAAAATAACAAATGCACGAGATGCTATTAGCTTATCAGTCATATGCTTCGCTTTCATAAAAAGGAATATATGGTCTCTATAAATGTAAAAACATCATTCTGGTCAAAACCCTTACATCAACAAAAGCATATGTTATTTGGCATACAGCTTTGTTCAAGAAGCAGATAGAAATCAGGCACTTAGCAGGGACATGACTATGATGGGTGTGATAGCTTTGACTTCTGTAATTGCCTCTCATACACGTGTTTGAAACAATTATAGAAAAGTAATGAATAAATATTCAGTAACAGATGTTGTATACTTTACAATGACTTCGCGATAATAAAAACGCATTCTGACGTGCAGCGTTTTAAATACAATTAATAGCAAAAAATAGCAAGAATTTATGTGTGTGTGTGTGTGTGTGTGTGTGTGTGTGTGTGTGTGTGTGTGTGAGTGTGTGCCTGCGTGCGTGCCTTCGTGCGTCCCTCTAAGGTTTATAGTCCCTGCGCCATATGTTAATATAGTCTGACCTTATGAGTGCTTGTGTGTAGTGTTATTTATCTAACTACAATCTACTTATAACTGATATGTTGCTGCCACACTGGAATACCACGTCGTAGTATATGATACCCCACCCAGTGACATTTTTCTGACACTGGACCAACCAAATGTAGTAATACTCATTATTTGCTCTTCAAGCAAGGATACAATAACCCTAACCCTAAACCTAACCCTACTAGAATGTTTAGTATTACGCTGGAAGGGGACTTGAATCCACGATCTCCCGATTGCATGTCAGACACTAACCACTACACCACTGCACAGTCACATTTCCAAAATATAGAACAGTTCTAATACTGTTTGTTTAATTTATGTTGAGTTGCAGTCTGTAAATATAATTGTTTGGCTTAAACAACTCCAAGTATTTGTAATCTTAATTAGAATAGATTGTTGGCACAAAGAGTCAGCACAAGTAAACCAGAGCACATGCAAACACGAATACAAGCAAGCCAGAGCACATGCAAACACGAATACAAGCAAGCCAGAGCACAATCAACCATTGAAAGCAAACAGAAGCAAAAGCAAAACAGGGCACACGCAAACCATCAAAAACAAATCAGAGCACTCTTAAACCAGAACAAGACCAAAGCAAAGGACACCAGGGCAAGCACCCAGGGCACAAGCATACCAATGCACAAGAAAACCATAAAAAAAAGTAAATCAGATAGACGAGCAAACCAATAATACACTTAACGTAATAGCCACGCACAAGCAAAACAATTCGCAAGCAAACTAGATCAAAGAAAGCAAGTGCATAATGTATCAAAGTAAGAAAAACTACAGAACTAGCAGATCAGAACCAATCATACCATAGCAATCAACCCAAAGCAGACGACACAGCTATAAATAGCCGTATTGTACTGTAAGACAGATGTATTTAAGTGCTTAAATGTGTACATGATGAACAATTATTTAACAATTTCTTAAACAGTTATTTACAATAATTTCTCAAGTTGCAAAACTAGTGCTTAAGCTCCTTCAAGCTCCTAGATATAGTCTGATACTATTAAATAATCGCATCCAATACTGCATAAATCACAAGACGTTAATAAAACACATCTACAAGCAAAACAGAAGTATATGATAAGGTTTGCATACATTCAGATAATGGGGTAATCGAGGCAAAGGAAACAAAAACGATAATACAAGCAAAAATCTGAATATGGGACGAGCATCTGTATTATCTACCATGGATGCTTAGATATTAAATGTTTTGCAATAAAATCTGCTTTGAAATCTTGATAATAAATAACAATCATGCGTAAAGAAAAACATGACAGGAGCTCAAATCTTGACAAGATCTTGAGGACTTGAATGTGTTATGACACAATGACGTGTTTTTATGATGTATAACTGTTGCACGTGCTTGCTTCCCTTGACAACGGGAACTACAAATAGGTTAAGCCTAATGCACGTCCAATTGTGGTGACGCTGCGGGAATGGATATGTTAGTTAATCGAACCAAATATGCAATACATACGACGGATAATATTCGATTTAATACCTCGACTAACCTTCCAAGTCTAAGTCTTAGGTTATACAGAACGATTCAGAAAAGACTGACACATTGATTGTCTTTTTGTTCTAATGGCAAAAAAAAGAAAAGAAAATGTATGTCCACTGAGACAGAAACCAATGCTTTTTCAGTTCAAACATTAGTAGGTGTCGACCAATTATATGATATGAATTATAAAACAACCCAGTCCTGATCATCTTCGACGCTTGATTGTAAATACAAACGTCTTCAAACAAATTTGAAACTGGAACCACGTGACTGTAATTATTAGTTTTTTATTAAAGTATTTCTGACCATCCGCATTTAGTTGGTCGATATAATGATGAAGTTTGCCTCTTTGTTTATATATAAATGTATTGTCTTTCTGCCTTTCTGTATATCTTGGCAGGGCTTTATTTCAATTTTCATCCGAGATCTTGGAGAGCTGGTGTTCCTGTCTCAGCCAGTCAGAAACGATACCAGTGTATCGGAAAAAATCAAACTTTTTCAGGAGGACTGTTCTAGACGTTTGTCTTGAAAACAAGCAAGCGTCGCAGATGATCTAGACTATAAAACAACCATTAGAGAATAGATACACAAGTCGAAAAGGAAATGTAGCATTCACAGAACACAGTCAGTCAATGACACGCATACACAACAATAACGAGTTTTAATGAAGCAAAGTCATTCGCAACATCTCGTACAGTACACTGCTTCGCAGCATTACTCGAACGTAAATCGAAGATTTCCATATTGGTTACGTACATAATTATCACGAGTATTTGAATTTTTCGAGATAATAATGAATTTTCACGAAAATCTTATAAAATGTGTCACCTAAATGTCATTAACTTATGATGTTAAATGCTACGATAATGCCCACTTCTGCCACCATGACATTCTATACATACACCGGCTACGTCACAACTGACGATAGGCCTCTATACTAAGACGCATTACAGCGAAATATGGCTTTTGTCTACATACGCATACGCATAACCTCCAACTGATTACTTTATATTTCAATAAATTGTTTATAAATCATTTTGTAACAAATTACAAACACAGGAGTTCATAGTTTAATAAATAAAACCTAATGCTTTTATTTACCATCATTTTACCGTCTAAACATAACGCTTTCTCTTTCATGACTTTTGAAGTTCTTTCATTTTCGATTTATAAATAGGCATTATGCTAATTAGCCACGAGTTACTCACGAGGTAGCGAAAATCTATTTAATAAATTATATCGGTCAACTTGTATTGGTCTAATTATGGATCTGACACGGGTACGTATATAGAAACCTGTCAAAATTAGTAGATAGTGGCCAGTCCTCCCCAAAATATAACTCGCAGCAGACGGTATTATTGTTTACACCGCCATTGATTACCGGCATGCCTTGCGCAGAATCACACAGGTCAATCGCGCAGCGACACCTGTCGGACACAATGGCCACCATGATAGTAGTTCGATACCCGTATCCGGTTGGGGGTAAAAGCCGTACCGTACGGTCCGTACTATAACGAAAACTATCGGAAATGGCAGGTGCTCTGGCATGGAGATTATAATGGCTAATAGTGTCTATGAAAGTGATCAATGATATGAATAATATTGCTTATATATTTTATGATACGAGGGCTGGCGTGGCGCAGTCGGTAGCGCGGCGGATTTGTAACCGGAGACCCCGGGTTCAATCCTCCGTGGTGCCACTGAGTTCCGTCGGTGTGTTCTTGGGCAAGACACTTTCCATTAGCCCCGTCCGTCGGATGGGGACGTAAACCGGGCGGTCCCGTGTATCGGTATATCCTCCGAGCACGTCAAAGAACCATAGGAATCTATTCGATAATAAGAGTAGGGCAGGTTCCCGGATTCCTATGTATTCTTCCCCTCTCTCTGGGGCGGCTCTAAATAACATATACTGTGTTGATGAGCCGTTAAACAAGATTCAATTCAATTCAATAGTTTATGATACATATCCCTAAGCCTTTAATTGTATTCTTAAGTTGCTGTATTCTGTATACTATGCTAGCACAGATCTACATACTCCATGCTGCCAGGTACAGCTTTTTATTGCCATTATTACAACATTTTGTACATATTATATACTATATTTTATAAAATATTATATAAATTTGATCACCTTGATATTTTTACATCGTAGGAAAATAGGCCCATGTATAAATGGTAATCATTTTGGCTTTGATAGCGATATACGGTACGGTACGGCTATTACCCCGACCAGGTTATTTATAAACAGTCTATTTATAGATATCTAAACTGCAGCGAGACATGAATTTTCGCAATAGCTATTCAGAATTATTAAGAAAACGAAAGATTAACTAGCTAGTAACGTGAATTTTCATGATAATTAGTCAACATTAATATTACGAAAAACAAAATTTTAAATGTTTAACATAATTCTTATCGCGCTAACTATTGTGCTAACGTGATGACAGAAGTGGGCAGTATCGCAGCAAGTTTTGTTAGATAAAATTGTTGAAAATTAAAGAAAAAAAGTAACACTACCGCGAAAAATACACGATAAATTATCTAGCTATTTCGTGGCAGAAATATGCCACCATAGTTACGTCATCGCGCCTTAGATCCTAGCTAAAACAAATTTGCATTCAAAATCAAAGTTATCATCCAAATTTTGCAATGTCATTTAGCCGATTGCTCCATCAATAGTTTATTTACATGAAAGCACTGATACAACCTTCGCTTGCATTGTAAAAAACAAATATCCAACGCAAATTAAACATCAACACGTGTGGCTGGAGGCCATATAGTTTACATAGCAACAGTGCCCTATTTTCTGTGCCGTTGCCTTCCGGCTAACAAAATGTCAAGATGTTTTAACATACCCAAGCTTGAAACATCGCGATAAGGCAACATTCAAGACACTCATTAAACGTTGACCTCCCTTTCAGCATTAAGCTAGAGGTCATCTTAGGGTACAACAACTGTCGGGTCATCGAGAATATTGACAAACTGTAAATTGCTCACCCACTAAACATGCAATGCTTTGCAAAATGATAGGGTCATAACCTCTTTTGCTAAAAGTTTGCTACGAATCAGTAGTGTTATTATTTCTGGTCCTTTGGGATCAACGAGATCATAGAGGTGGCTTTGAAGTAGAATACCACTTAAGCCGATGCTAGTGGGCGTGAGAGGTGTTGCTTCTTACATTACCTCTCATGAACAGACTCAATAAAACCGAGTCAGCTACTTTATTCGCTTTGTTGCGTTTGTTACTTCCAAAGGATCTCCCTTATCAGTATTCATTGCTAAGAGTTTACTTTACTAAACAATGTATGAAAGAGATTATCACCAAGTATCTTACGAAGTTTGTATACCACATTACCATAGACGTCAGGTTGCGATAGTCCTTGGCGCAAAAGAGTTCTTACGTTTCTATTTGAAAGTAGATCAGGATTACGACAACGAAATTTAACAAAGGCCTTTTTAAGTTTATGGTTACGGTAGCCCTGATTGAGTACCGTTTTAGGTATAAACATGTTACGTATGTCAACTCGACTACAATCTCTAGAAAACGGAATATGATCATTAGTGGATGCGAAAATAATGATCGGAAATAACGTCGACTTCCTAGTATTTAATATGATTCTTGACTGACGCGGAAATACCTACTTAATAGGATCATCGGTAGTATAACAACGATATGACAAATTACTAAAAAATTAGGCTGAACTTGATTTCACTGATAATAATGTCACTGCATATATATTTCCGCGCCAATTTTTTTTTTTTAGTTCTTTTTTTACGAAGCTGTTGTTTCTTCACAACAATGGGAGGTTCACGAAATCTAGTCAGGCTTTTGTTCCTTCATAAACATAAACAGACCCCCTATATCTCGAAAAACATCGCACCGTCTTTCCCCTTTACTCTCGAAAATCGCGTTGTTTTGCCTCTATTGAAAAACCTGAGCTTTTCAATAGAAAATGTATTAAAATGTTTTACGGGCCGCTGGTGGGGCTTAATCCAGGTGGGGCTTAATCCAGGTGCTAGGATGCACCCAGGTACTAGGATGCACCACATTTTATTTCTATCAATTTCTATATCTTACCAAATTGTCATCCCAATAATACAGGACACTGTAAATTATTTATATTAACCGATTTTTATATCATTAGTTCTGAAGCATAAGAACACCGCATGAATTAAGTCAATATTCGACATCAAATCATTTCACCAAGCGCTTTATTTTAACGACCACTGGGACCTCGACTGACTTGTCGAGTGTAACATTGGTTAAAGAGCAAACGTATATTAAACAGCTGCTTCGCCTCGCTATGGAATATTAATGACAATTTTATCATCGTTCTCGTGTACACGTCGCTATCATCTTGCAACAAAGTTCTATGAAGTGCGTTTGCTCTGTTGGTATTCAAAACCGCATAAACGCGTAAAATTTAAGAATGAATTCTTATATTAACTTTATTATCCCGTTGTTATAGTACCAACAATAAGGAGGCTGGTAACGATAAATACGTGCAAGGGCCATTTTCAATTGAGGTACACCGGATGCGTGCACAGTTAGCTCCGCCTACCACACCGGATGCTTGCAGTTAATCCCGAAATGCTTTTGTTTGTTTTGTTTGTATGGTGTTTTACGTCATTTTCAACCCATGTAAGCTTACATATGACGGTCGATCTTTTGTGGTGGAGGCAGACCACCCACTGTTCCTGGGTAGAACCAGTATGTACACCATCCGTAAGAATCCACACTTTCTCACTCACAAGTCGAGCTCCCAGTGGGATTCGAAGCCGCAGTGGTGAGACGCTAAAGTTTACAACGCAACGTCGTTAACCATACCGAAATGTGAAGTTAATTCGAAATTAGACGCTATTTTTTTTTCAACAGACAGTATCAAGTGAATGCAAACATTATGTTAATGAACACCTAAACAAATTAATGAAGTTTATCAACGTTTGGTGATTCAACATAGACATTTTATTAATTATGAATTATGCTATAATTATAAAAAAAAGAAGAAAAAAAAGGAAAAAAGGAAAATACACTAGTTGGTTTGTATCTTATCTATCAAAGGCTTTTCTCTCATAAATACATTATAAAATATCAGGTCAAACCCCGATTAACAACAAAAGCATATGTTATTTAGTATACAACCTTGTTCAGGTAGCAGATAGAACTCAGGCACTTAGCAGGGACATGATTATGATGGGTGTGATAGCTTTGAATTCTGTAATTGCTTCTCATAAACGTACTTGATACAATTATAGAAAAGTAATGCGTAAATACTCAACAACAGATGTGTACTTTACAATGACTTTGCGATAATAAATAAGTATTCTGACGTTCATATTTTTTAAATAAAACAATGAATACATATAAAACAAAAAATATATAAGAAAATCGAGAATTTTCCCCGTATCTTTTAATTTGTGTTGAGTTCTGTGAACGCTTTATGTTCCACGCAGAATAAATATAATTATTTGTCTTAACAACCTCCTTATATCTGTAATATTAACAACCTCCTTATATCTGTAATATTAACAACCTCCTTATATCTGTAATATTAACAACCTCCTTATATCTGTAATATTAACAACCTCCTTATATCTGTAATATTAATCAGAAATGATTGTGAGCACATCGAGTCAGAACAGGCAAATCATAGCACACGTCACCAAGAATTGCACGCAAACCAGAGCACAAACAAATTATTGAAAGCAGATCAGAGCGAAAGAAACACAAAACACACCATACAAGTAAACCAGAGTACTCGTGAACCATAGCTAAAACAGAGCAAACACCAATACAGTCAAACCAGAGTCAAGAAAATCGTTTACTAGGCAACCAGAGGCAAGAAAACCCGCGAACAGCATATCAGATCACGCAAGCCAGTTCACAAGCAAACCAGAGACAGGAAAACCAGTGCACAGCATACCAGATCTCGCAAACCAGTTCTCAAGCAAACCAGAGCAAGCAAAACCAGTGCACAATATACCAAAGCAAGTAAAAAACGGAGCCAGCAGATCAGAACCAATCAAATCATTGCCAGCAAACCAGGGCACAAGACAAACATATTGATAAACATATTTTATTATAAGACCGATACATTTAAGTTTGGTTTAATATTAATTAGTTGATTACTATTTCTCATGTGCAAAACGAGCTTAAAATAGAAATGCATGAACTTCCTTCCATCCAAAATGCGTGTATATGCACGATACTCGTTAAAGTAAAAACACCACTACTGTTTAAATACTGAAAAGGGGATCCATTTGAAGCAACAAAATCAAACCAGACAGAAAAGAAGCACACTCGGTTATATTGAGTCATGGAAGGTAATATAATTGCAACACCTCTCAAGCTCCCTAGCACCAGCTCAAGCGATATCCTACTTCAAAGCCACAAAGATTGGGCTTGATGGGCCCAAAGGACCAGTAAGTAATAATATTACTGATTTGTAGTCAGGGCGTTACGCAGCACTAAAAAAACGCTAACTGTGAATGTCAATAAATATACCACAAGAGACTTATGAAGTATCACATTTGTAATAAAAAGCAGTATCATGATAAGGTTGCACATGTTCAAATAATGGGGTTATCGAAGCACAGTAAACAAAAACAATTATGTAAGTACTAATCTGAAAATGGGATGAGCAGATTTCAAGTGTTTTACAATTAAATCTGCGTCAAAATCTTGATTATAACAATAACCACAAGTAAAGGGAAAACATCGCAAAAGCTGACGTCTTTAAACAATCTCGAGGACTTGAATGTTTTATGGAAAAATTATGTGGTCGCAATTGACATTTTTATGATTTATAACCGCTGCACGTGCATGCTTCTCATGACTACCGTGACTATGCAAATGTTTAGCCTAATACACTTAAATTGTTGAGATGCTGCCGTAATGGAACTTAAACGCACAAAAATGCAAGGAAGACTTACGCGGGGTTATTTTTGATATAATAACTTCACTAGTCATGTAGCGGTTGAACAGAAATATTCAGAAAAGACTGAAATATTGATTTTGTTTTTATTCTGATTGCAAAAAGTTAAAAATGAAAGGTATGGCCGCTGAGAGAGGAACCAGTCTAGTATCAGAAATGAATTTATAGTTTTAACCAACATGGGGTCGGAATGTTTGCTTTTGAAGTTCACCAAAAACGGGTTTTGATCATACTATATGAATTATAAAACAAACATAGAAAAGGGGCGTGGCTATACCGTACTAAAACTACCAGATAGAGGAATTTAGAGTACGGTCACTCAGATATCACAGTGTACAAAAGAGATAGAGTCTGTCTCAGGTCGTTGGTTATTTAAACACCTCGATGGGCTACGACGTTTTACAGCCGCTACTGAACACAGCACTTTAACAAACGCTAGTATGAATGTCAATAAATAAACCACAATACTTATAAAGTATCAGATAGCAGTATCATGATAAGGTTTGCACATGTTGACATAATGGGTTTATCGAAGCACAGCAAACAAACACAATTATGTAAATGAAATTCTGAAAATGGGATGAGCAGATTTTAAGTGTTTTGCAATAATATCTGCTTCAAAATCTTGATAATAAATCACCACAAGTAAAGGAAAAACATGACAGGAGCTGAAATCTTGATACGATCTCGAGGACTTGAATGTGTTATGGCAAAATGAGGTGATCGTAATTTACATTTTCATGATTTATAACCGTTGCACGTGCATACTTCTCATGACGACGGGATCTACACATAGGTTAAGCCTAACACACTTGAAATTTGTAAGTTTGGAGTATAAACGTTCATAACAAGCGGCTATGTATAAATATGATGATACTAATACGAGTGTTTATCTGCTGAAGGTCATAGAAATATTTGTGAACGAATGTTCAGTACTTGAGCTCAAGTCTAAGAATAGTTTGAAGAATGATTGGTGAATTCCAGGCCAGGTTTTAGAGTGCACCAAACCTCACTCTTACATTATTGGCATCACAGTTAAACGGGACAGTGTACATTAAGAAATAACAGTTCGGCTTTAATTCTCTTTCCAACAAGGCAGCTATAATTTAAGTAAAACACAAAGACGATCATATATATGTCACAGGGCTAGACAAAATTGCAGCCAGACCGGGGTTCGAACCCGGGACAAAACAGAGCTCCAAATATAACAGGTGGTGAACAAATCGTTCCTCAACCGGGACTCGAAATCAGGGTCTCTGGTTTACCGTACCAGCGCCCTAACCACTGAGCTGTCGAGGACATACGGTTAGGAATCGATTAGTCGCCATTTACCTGTACCCGGTTACATACACCCCCACCAGATTGAAATCCGTCCATAAATTTCTATATATACAGGAGAACCACTTCTGGTGTTTCTCAGGATGATTCCGGACGAGCCCCCAAATATAACAGGTGGTGAAAAAAGTGTGCCTCAACCGGGACTCGAACCCAGGGTCTCTAGCTTACAGGGCTAGAGCTATACCAACTGAGCTATCGAGGACACACGGCTTTCTATCGATATTATACCATATACCTGTACCCGGTTACATATATATATGAATATACATAACAAAAGACTAGGAAGCCACAAAGCAAGTATTATATTACATAGCAGAAGCCAGAGCAACAATAGAATACAGAGATTATTTTGCAATAATATCTGCTTCAAAATCTTGTTAATAAATAACAATCACCACAAATAAAGGAAAAACTTGAAGAAGCTGAAATCTTGATACGATCTCGAGGACGAATGTGTTATTACTAGTCTTGTTTACATGCATGACGTCACGTCATGAGAAAGTGTAACGTCATTCTCAGACTTTTGACCCGCTTAAAAGGCTATTGACCGCAAAACCAGATTGAACCGGATGGAAAAGTTCTAAAGTCAATAGTTCATACTAATGACTTACACGTGCCTGCCTTTTAGCCAATGGAAACTATGTATTAAAAATGATATATAATAATCTCTTTTAATGAACGTTTTAAGAAGGTTGCTATATATTTTATGAAACTGATTATGACGAAGGATCTTACGAAATTTGTAAATCACGTCAACATAGAAGTTATATTTGATTCTGATAATCCTTGTCGGAGAAGAAGAAACTTATAAAGCAGAACAGTGTTACGATATCAACATGTTCCTACGTTGTTGCTTTTGTGAAGTTTATGGTTACTGTAGCCTTGATTGAGTAGCTTTTTAGTTATACAAATGTTACGTACGTTAAAATTCTCAACTCGTCAACAATCTCTTTTTTTTACTTATCCAAAACCAAGAATTGTATCCAGATTATTAGAAAATTCAAATATACGTTTACTTCTACAAGAAAGTGGCATATTTTAATCCTCTGAAAAACAACCACACCGGTGTTTTGCATTGTATTTTGGATTTTTCAAATGTAATAGATAAACACTCTATATTTCTAATACTATAATATTATAAACGAGTATGATAGTGGACCTTTGGAAACGGCCGAACACGATAAATACGAAATACTACATTCTCGGTCTGACTGAGACTGTTCATGAACGGTAGTGAAATATGCTAGCTACCGTTCACGCCCACTAGCCCCGGGTTGAGCAGAACTCAATATTTATAAAATCAATAGTACAGAATTTTAACCATCCCGAAGATGGTCTCTATATTTCTAATGTTGATCAATTATCAATTATTATTAACAACAATAGTGACGATATTAATAATATAAGACACGACTATTTTTCGAACTGCAAACTGTACATAAAAAAGCAGCTTGATTTATTTAATAAAACACTGTGTACAGCTGGTAAAAAATGTCTCCGACACGATAAGACACCCTCGGGAATTATTCCGAACGGGAATGTATAAACATCAAAGAGAGAAGACACCATGTAGCAAATGCATGTTGCGCCTAGATACATATTATCGCATAAAACGGCATTAGTAATCACGACATGGCATTAAAGCAATGCGTTTTGACGATCGAATACATTAATATTTTTGCCAAAAGAAACAAATAAACATAAACCGCTGAATTAATTAAGATGTTCAAGTTCTGTTTAATACATACAACAATAAGATTTTTTCTGGAATGCACCAGATCATTGTTCGTGATACCTGAATGTTTGCTATGTATGTTATGTGATGTTTGTTTCTTCACAACATTGGGAGGTATAATTATATCTCGAAATCTGGTGGTTGACGAACGCAGTAAAACATAAAAAAGTGGGAACATTCGATAAAAAGGTTATAAAGTCTGATATAATATAACAACGCAAATATTAAAAAGATATGATCTTCCTTACGACATTAGTGAGTAACCAGTCTACATTATGACTAACAGTAAGAAAAGCGTCATGCATTCAGATCATTTAACGTCTCACTAGTGAATTAATCAACACTATATAATATATGTAGAAACGGTCACTTGTGGACCACTGCAAACATACTATAAAATGTCCATTGGTCTTTAAATCTCCCCTCAGTCTGCAAACCTTCCTCTGAAGATCAGAATATCCACAAAAAATCAAAAGTTGACAAAATTAAAAAAAAAAAAAATTCCAGTTTTTTTCAGCACCCCTCAAAACTAGCTCCATTTCACTGATAATTCAACTGTATTTCTACCCATTTTCAAATTATCCTATCTTCCTCGAAAATCACCCAGTGGCATCCAAACTTGGCAGAAGTCATGAACATGTTCCAATCTTGTCACCTGAAGGCAGAAATAAGAGAATGATTGCACATTTCCAAGTTGAGAGCAAACCGATTAACACATCCCTAGTTTTTTACGGTGTAGGCATCTTCTACCGTCATGGCCAAGGGAGGTAATTCTGTAGTGAGACCTAAAGTATTTTAAGACTGAAAGTTTAGTAACTTCAAATAAGTTTCGTTTAGTCCTGTCATCAAGGTACACAGAAGCACGAGTACATCATTAATAGAATAAAATTATCATTTTCTTACTGATATTTCTGAAACTTCAAATGAAACTTACATTTTGCAACGTATTTATGACTGCGCCTTGTTTAAAAGAACCAATAGCGGCCAGATTTTAGAAATGGCGCAAGTTCATTTCATCGATGAACTAAACAAATTAAACAAAAACAAATAGAAACCACGCGATTTGCTGATATTATTCCAGAGAATATGAGTTGTCTATCTTTAGAGTGTATATACATGCATGGTAGGAGAGCGTTTTGTTAGAGAAAAACAACACTTTTGACATGTGCTTTTACATTAATTTAAATCAACACAATGATTAAGTATGACTGCATCGACATAAACTAGACAAACAAAACAGAACATACACGTGTCAAATGTGATTTATAATGCAATAATAATTCAATAGTGTTAATATCAAAAGAGGTGTTGACCCTGTCATTTTACAACGCACTGCTTGTTTAGTGGTTGACCCATTTACAGTTCACCACTTTGCTTTCCTCTTTGATTGTGCAATGACTCCGACAGAACACGTCTACCTAAACCCTGAAAGAGGTGGTATTGTTTAATGTTTGTCTTTAACCTTGATTAAGTATGACTGCATCGACATAAACTAGACAAACACAATGAACACAGGACATACAAGTGTCAAATGAGATTTATAATGCAATAATAATTCAATAGTGTTAATTTTATCAAAAGAGGTGTTGACCCTGTCATTTTACAACGCACTGCGTGTTTAGTTGTTGACCCATTTACAGTTCACTACTTTGCTTTCCTCTTTGATAGTGAAATGCCTCCGACAGAACACGTCTACCTAAACCCTGAAATAGGTGGTATTGTCTAATGTTTGTCTTCAATCTTGTCTTGTCGTGCCCTTAACAGTTTATTCTTTTGTTTTTCTGGCTTCTGCCAAAATGGACGTGTTACTGTAACCAAATGATCTTTGTCCGCGTTCCCAGTTGAACGTTGTGTATGTAAGCTCTCGGAAACTGTGTTTCGGTTTACCTTTGCAATTCTTGTTCGTTTTGAATGCATGTTTTTGGTTGACTGCCTTCATTTAATTCTACATTTCCTGTTCGACTTTAGTTACTTGGTTAATTAAATGTTAAAGTATTTAAATAAAACAAGGAATTGTAAAAAAATATTATATAGATTATTACAATATTTTAGACAATTTGGTTGTATTTTGCAGTAGACGTTAGTTTAGAAAAAAAAATGTTTTTTAAAAAATAAATCAAAATATGTTTGGTCAGTGACCAGTTATTTGTACAAAATATATTAAGTGTTCATAAGTTTTCAAAACGATGATTTAAATATTCTTTTTATAATAAGTATAGGTTTCTTCAATTTAGAACAATTTAGGACTTTTTCGGGAAGGATGTGGGCTCAAACAAATAGATGCTTGATATTGCTATTTTGTCAAATCTCAGGAGAGGACAGGAAATGGACGGGTTTTGTCAAATCTCAGGGGAGGACAGGAAATGGACGGGTTTTGTCAAATCTCAGGGGAGGACAGGAAATGGACGGATGAATACAAGTTTATTTTACATATACTGTATAAATATTAATAAAAATAGTGAAAATAGCTCATACGAATGCTATTTTTCTGTAATTATAATATGACCTGTGTACAGTTACGATGTGCGCAACTCAAAGTCCATAAAGTAAATGATGTCCTGCGTTTTCGCCTAAATGCCCGATTTCGCCTTGAAGCGATGCACATAAAATTTTAAAAAAAAACATGCCTACAATTTCAAAGCGGCATGCGTTTTTCCAGTTCGACTTGTGTATCTATTTCGAAAAATATAAACATAAAATTCAAGAAATTAATAGAGCAATTGCGTATCCGCTACGGGCGGATGCATATAAACGGCAGTTTTATGTGCACTGCACTCTCATTATACGTCGATATCACTCAGCTAAAATCCTGCAACTAGTTCTAGACACTATTTTATCAATGTTTCAGTAGTTTTCGCTCTTTGAAAAAAATAATCATTACGTGGTCCGAGTATTAACGTTCAAACCCCATCCAACCCCTTCTCCAAGAAGCGAAAACGGGGTTGGCTGGGGTATGAAATAAAACCTTAATTTCGGCTTAAGAAGTCTGCATATTGTAAAATTATAACATTTATTAAGTAATTTTAAACATGTTATCACATTTTTTCAGTAAAACATGTTTTTAAAAGTGTTTTAGTGTCGAAATATATTTTATAAAATCCTGCTTATATAAAGCATTCCCGTCGCTTAATGGAATTAAGACAGGACCACGTAATGATAAATACGATAGGCATTTGCAATGTTACAAAACAGATTTTCATGAGCACTTTAATGCATGCACATGCTATTACTTGGCTGTAGCTGCAATCACTTGGCATCGGCTGCCATTATGTAAACCGCTCTTTGGAAACAACTAAAAGGTATAACAAAACTAGTGAACTTCAAAATTAGATTTTAATTGCCGGCTTATCATTATTAAACTGTACATTAATTATGAATTATGTCATAACGTTGAACAGAAACAAATGTGTATAAACATATATGTAATTTGACAGTAAACTGTATTCAGGTAGCAGATAAAAACGTATGCAATTAGCAGGGGGGGAATTATGATGTGAGTGATAGCTTCGGCGTGTATAACTGTTACTCACAAACATGCTTAATACAATTACTGAAAATTAATGAATAAATACTGAGCAACAGATGTGGTGTATATACAATGTTTTTGCGATAATGATTATGCATTCTAACGTTTAATATAACAAATGTATCCATGGGACACGGATGCCCCCACTGAAAATAATCCGCGGACTACTGTACCATGCAGTGATATAAATAACAATTCAATGAAAAACTCATGGAGAATATTCTTTTATCTATTTTTGCCACACGTCCTCACGGACATATTCGGGCAGCTGCGCGTCGTGTCTTGTTAGTTAAGTAAGAAAAGTTAAAAAATAATAGTTTTGAGGGGAAAACAGTTTAAAGATGTTAAAAACGGCATAAAGAACTATGTGCATATGCACTTAAAGGTGAAATTTAGCGTGTTTTTTGAGCATATATTCTGAAATATATGTATATAATATACAATCTGTTCAAATATTACACTTATTGGTTGTCCCGTTTTCTCACAGAAGGCAATTTTATCTCATAGCGCACACGCTTGAGTTTCGCCCTTTTTGAAGACAGGTAAGTGTCACGTGATCCTGTGACGTCATTGGTAACAAACGATCAGCGGTGTCGCATTGAGTTGTATAGTATTGTCTATGTAGGATTAAGTTTTATGGTACGTGTTAAAAATGCTGTGTGCTGTAGCTGGGTGTCAAAGTGTGCATAAAAAAGGACAATCTAATAACATCAGTTTTTTTCGTTTTCCTAATCAGGTTAATGATAGATTAAGATTTGAATTGTGGGTGGACCGCTGTCGACGAAAATCGCCCGTCGCGTCAAAAAAATGGGAACCTTCGAAAGACGCGCGAGTTTGTAGTAAACACTTTGAGTTGGATTCGTGGGAAATCCATCCTTTGGTTTTCATTTTCATTGAATTTGAAGGACAGACGGCCATGCAGATTAAAAACAACAGCGATACCAACAATATTTTCCTACAAAAATGAGAAGTGCCTAACCCCGCCGTCTCCGAGCAAGTTTTATTCGCCGATTCGACCGGCGTTGAGGAAGAAATTATTAAATGAGGTAAGATAGAAGTTTTTGTTCAGTTATCTTAGCAATTCCTCGGGTATGTGTATGATAAATTGTAGAAAGGTATATAGTCTTAGATCTGTACATCGTGATTGTTTAGCTGTTGAATTAGATGCATGCGTCTTACGTGAACGGCGCTAATATAATGTAGCCGTCTTTTTCAAAAGATCGCTAAAAAGGTTTAGCATATGAATGTAAATGAATTCGGTGAAATAAACACTGTCGTTGTTTCAATATATATTTTGTAGTATTATTTTTTTGTTTTGTTTTAAATTATACACCTTCTTCTGCCAATAGTGTTATAGATGTTTATAGAGTTATATATCGGTCTAATAATGACAAAATGTTTCATGGATGTCTATTAAAACGCAGAAAATTGATAATGTTACTAGCTATTATATTAGTTCAGTAATGTTGTATGGCAAAACAACAACAATAACGGCTTTTACCTCATGCAGTAAGTAAAATAAGTGCTTTACAAGCATATATATACTTTATATTCTAAATAAAAAAATGGTTAGGTCTGTTTTTTCGATCTCTACATGTACATAATACATTATGTCGTGCTCATAATACATTTGACTATATTATTTAGATCATCTTCGTGCGCGATGAACTAACTAGTTTCTCACGCATCATATATCCGTCTTGTGCAATATGCGGCTCGCCGCGGCGGTATTGCACCGCTCACGGTATTGCAATATACAGGAAATGTAGGCATATCATAAAACTACGTTTCCCTAAATGGTGCGTGATTTTGTCATATACCGACGTTTGTACCATGATTAGGCTGTACTTCAATAGGGCACCGCAATAGTTGATTAGTCGCTGTGTGGTATATTGTTATTTGGCGGCACGTGGAGAGCGTGTCATACTGCAAATCCGAATCTCATACACCACTATAGACTGTTTTGGAGGCGGCGAGGACTTATGGTATGTAGAATACTATAGAAATTAGATGCTGTTACATTTATTTATTTATCAATTATACTTACTAGACTCTAAATATATTTTTTCAATGTCTATTTTTCGGCAAAAATAAAGTCCTTATAATCTGACGCTCGTATTAATGTACAAGTATTAGACCATGTCCATTCATTCGGAATATACTGCATTTCGCGCTTAGTGTAAATGAACCGAGATATTGCAGCGTTGCTGGTGACTTTCAGAATTGCGATGACCTGCACCGCGTTCAACTTCCTCATCGCCATCGGTTGATTAATCCGAGGTATTTTCATCCTCAGACACGAATTCTGACTCAAAATCGTAAGGTTGCACATTGTGCAACCTTCTTATCATGGGCATTTCCTCTGACTCAGCATTATAGTCGCTTAATTCCGACATTTTCACACACACTATACTGTTTTTGCGTGCTTTCCCTATGTACAAATGGTTTCGTTTTGTTCCCAATGACGTCACTTCCGGTTTTACGAGGAAGAGTTTTCCCCCTTTGATTTTTTTTCAATTTTTTAGCGTAACCTGTTCGTCTTTTCGGTTTTTATCTTTAAAAACATATTTTCACTAAAAATACATCAATAGCATAGTTGCCATCGTATTTATAATGATATTTGATAATTAAAAACATATCAACAACGGATTTGTTGATTTAGGACAAATTTCTGCTTTAAGGTCTGACGTGGTGGATGCGGCTGACAGCCAGATTGAACGAGTCAAGATCTTTCTGCAGCAGGACATCAGCTAGGAGTGAATTCCACTGGACAACAGTTAGAGGAAAGAATGAGTTACTTATAGTAGTCAACTCCTGTATGGATATGTCTAAAAGTCATGGAGTGACACTACCTCGAAACCCTATGGTTGGGTTCGAAGTGTTGTGGAATAGGGACAGCTACCATATCATGCACTATTTTATAGAAAAGGCAAAGGCGCGCATCTGCTGCTCGACGTTGCTCTAACCGCCTCCATCCCAGCCTCTCCAACATACAAGTAACACTCGAGTAGCTTGAGAAGTTGTTTAACGTCCACCTTGCTGCTCGTTGTAGGACCTTTTCCAGTTTGTCGATGTTGGACTTCGTGTGGGGATCCCAAATGCTGCTGGCATACTCTAGTTGTGGGTGGACAAGGGCATTGTACGCACATTCCTTAAGTTTGGGAGAATTAACGTTTATATTACGTTTAATAAAGCCAAGCGTTTGGTTTGCCTTACCTGCTACCCTGCCTTACCTGCTACCCTGTTGATGTGAGTGTTCCAGGATAGTTTGCTTGTGATGTCAACACCAAGGTAGCGAGCACTCTCAGTTGTCTTAAGCGTCTGTACGTTAAGTATATAGTTTGTGGGAAGTGGGTGTTTTGGCCTTGTAATTTTAGACGCATTAAATTTCATGTCCCACTTAGTCTCCCACCTCTGAAGTGTGTCTAAGTCTGTCTGGAGTACGTTTTCGTCGGTTTGTTGGTCGTCAATAGTCAGGTAAGCAAACAGCCTTACCTGTGAGGTGATACTTTCAGGCAGATCGTTAGAAACCATACCTGACACAAGAAACAATATCGGGCCTAGGACAAAACCTTGAGGAACACCGGATGTAAATGGTATAGTGTCTGATTTCTCGCCTTCGGGTACTACTGTCTGCGTCCTGTCACTGAAAATGCCCGTATCCAGTTTAGGGTCTCATCTGTAACACCATAAGTGCTGAGCTTGTATAGCAGTTTCTCATGGTTGGCTTTTTCAAAGGCCTTGCTAAAATCAAGGAGGATTAAATCGATCTGCTTCCCTTGACTGCATGTTTTTGCCAAGTCATCTATCAATATGGCTAACTGGGTCTCACAGGACCTCTTTTCTATGAATCCGTGCTGGAGGTCATACAGTGTGTTGTTCGAGTTCAGGTGCTTCACTAAGTTGGAGGCTACTATGTGTTCGAGTACTTTGCACATGCAGTTCAGCGATGTGAGGCGGTAATTCGTTGCCATGGTCCGATCTCCCTTATTTTTGTAAAGAGGTGCAACATTAGCAGTGGTCCTATCTTGGTCCTATCTTAGCAGTAGGTACTTGGCCTGTCTGTAGGGAAAGTTGAAAAATTACCTTCAAGATTGGTGCAATTTGGTCTCTGAACTCCTTCAGGAGTATTGGCTTGATCTTGTCTGGGCCAGCTGCTTTGCTAGGGTTCAGGCCGTTTAAAAGTTTTAAAATATCGTTTGTTTGATATATCATTATCGGGCAATTGGTGTAAAAATAGTTTGTTGAAGTTGTAGCTGCATAAGATTGTGCATTAGCACAAGGAATGTCATGATCATATTAGCTCATATTTATTGAAGGAAAAACTGCGACAATATGCACATGTAATTTAAACTAACATATAAAGTGGGGTGGGGGTGAGAAATTAGGCTGTCACTTCGGTAATATTGACGCGGAATCGACATGTACATTTTGGCATCATATATAAACATATAAACCTCCTGTAAAGATTAGAATGAATCGGTTGAAAACAGTGGGAGGATATAGATATATACTACATTTTAAGGTAAAATTTAAATAAAAGAGAGCTGTAATTCCGATAATACACCGATTTGACGCGAAATCGATATGCACATGTTTGCATCATATTTACTTTAAAGCTATTTTATTTTCTTCTATATACAAACACTATGTAACGTTTCGAAAGAATCGGTTGATAACTGTGGACATATATAGACATAAAAGCTTTTCGGGAAAGACGAACTAACGGAGAGACAGACGGAAACACGATCATTTGAAAGCAAATCATAGCAAAAAAACAAAAACAGAGCACACACCAACCATAACAATCAAACCAAAGTTCTCGAACCCGGAGCTAAAAACAGAGCACACGCAAAGCAATGCACACGCAAACCATAATCAAGCAAACCACAGCACAAGCAAATATAGCACAAATCAATACAATCAAACTAGAGTTATATACGAAACCCAGTGCAAAGCATACAGAGCAAGCTGAACAGAGCAAAGCAAATCAGAGCAACCAACCTAGAGCACAAGACAAATGTAAAACCCCATAATTTATAAACGTAGACAGTATTTAAGTTTGGTTTATGCGTACATGATAAAACAAAGACATGCTATTATTCAATGTGCGAAACGAGTGTGAAATGGGAATACATCAAACTGTCATCCTCCTATATATTTACGAAACAAAATCATCCAATCCTGTTCAAACCACAAGACTATTTAAGCTAATGCATTTAACAAGCAAAAAAAAGAAAAGTATCGTGATAAGGTTTGCACATTTTCAGATAATGGGGTTATCGAGACACAGAAAACAAAATGGATTATGCAAGCAATAATCTGAAAAATGGGATGAGCACCTTTACTATAGGTCATGGATGCTCAGATTTTAAATGTGTTGCAATAAAATCTGTTTCCAAATCTTGGTAATAACTTTAACCACAAGTAAAGGGAAAACATGGCAGAAGCTTAACTCTTGAAACTATCTTGAGGACTTCAAGATGTTATTGCTCAATGATGTGATCGTTATTTACATTTGTTATGATTTATAACCGTTGCACGTGTATACATCGCTTGACAAAGGGAGTCGTGCAAAGGTTAAGTCTAATACACTTAAAATTGGTGTGATGCTGCGGTTATACTTTTTACGCGAAACACAAATAGATACAAGGCTCTGAGTATTGTTTAATCACAGTTGGGATTTGTCGTCTGCTTTTTAGTTTAGTCTTTTGACTGTTACATTTGAGGCTTCATAACTTCTGCTCCCAACTAATTTATTTTGCCCATTGTTTTCTCGTTTAGTTCAAGACATTTTGGAGAGAACTGTAACTAATGTTGTAATAACTTGTAGTTCAATCCATTTGCATATGTTTCTATGAATATTGTGATGTTGAATTGATGTATTGTAACATATCTGCAATAAAAATTATTAAACTAAAGATTTTGTTAGAAACTGGGTCCATAAGCCGCTGGCCATAATACCACCATGAAGGTTCCATGTTCACGGTCATATGCATCCCATCTTCGGGATGGCTCAAAATTTCATACTATTGACATTTTAAATATTGAGTTCTGTGAACGGAAGCTAGCATTTTCATGAACAATCTCAATCAAACCGAGACTGAAATATTTTTTATATTTATCGTGTTCGGCGATTTCTAAATTTATCCTTTCATACTCTATCTAAACAAGAAATGTGGCATTCACAGAACACAGTCAGTCAAAACACGCACTTAAAACAAACAAAAAATAATAATAATTACATGAACATATTTTTATTTTATATATTTAACTAAGCGATAAAACAAACGATGGCTACCGCCCTGGAACGTTCAATGACAAAATACCGCTATTTTAAACCAGGTTAAAGGGTACTTAATCTTTAGTTTTGTTTCGTAAAGGCTTGGTACGGATTCGATTACTAGTTTATTCTATCTTATAAATATATATGTTGTTTATGTAGTACTTAATTCATATAGTTCTAGTAATTAAGAGTTCATATCATAAACTATTCATCGTCATGTATATATGTATTACTGTTACTGTTTGTATTATTGTCTTGTCTCAATGGTCTCCAATTGGGAGGAAAATAAAGTATCAATTAATCAAGCAAACCTCTCTCAATATTACCCTTTTGTAACCAATTAAACGGAACAGAGTTAAGAAATAAGGAAATCCCTACAATGCTATATCATCTAACGCACTAGTCAGCATTAAGGGGCGACTATATCACCTAACGCACTAGTCAGCATTAAGGGGCGACTATATCATCCAACGCACTAGTCAGCATTAAGGGGTGACTAGTCAGCATTAAGGGGCGATTATATCATCTAACGCACTAGTCAGCATTAAGGGGCGACTATACCATCTAACGCACTAGTCAGCATTAAGGGGCGACTATATCATATAACGCACTAGTCAGCATTAAGGGGCGACTATATCATCTAACGCACTAGTCAGCATTTAGGGGCGACTATATCATCTAACGCACTAATCAGCATTAAGGGGCGACTATACCATCTAACGCACTAGTCAGCATTAAGTAGCGACTATATCATCTAACGCGCTAGTCAGCATTAAGGAGCGACTATATCATATAACGCACTAGTCAGCATTAAGTGGCGACTATATCATATAACGATCTAGTCAGCATTAAGTGGCGACTACATCATCTAACGCACTAGTCAGCATTAAGTGGCGACTACATCATATAACGCACTAGTCAGCATTAAGTGGCGACTATATCATCTAACGCACTAGTCAGCATTAAGTGGCGACTATATCATCTAACGCACTAGTCAGTATTAAGGGGCGACTATATCATATAACGCACTAGTCAGCATTAAGGGGCGACTATATCATTTAACGCACTAGTCAGCATTTAGGGGCGATATAAGTAAAACACAGATAACAATAAATGACAGTTAGACTCGATTTTATTTCAGTAATAATTGTCACTGCATAATAATTTCATAATTGACAAACAGTTGTATGGAGTTTATTTTAAAAAGTAAACTTCCTTAATTAATCAATTAGATTAAAGTGTCTTCTGTTAGTTTTTTTCTTCTTATTGTAGTTAGCCAACATAGGCTTTGTGTATTACATTGTTTCGTTTGGAAATTACTGTGTTTTTATGATTTTAGGCAATAAACAATTATTGTTTAAGATTTTCCTTTTTTGTGATTTATTATACTCCATTTCCATGATTTATATAACAGTTTGCATCATTTCTCATCAAATAAGGCACATTGCCTATATCTAATTTTTAGTTGCAAAACCTCGTATTTGAACAAAATGGACGAACATGTAGAAGCAAAACGTCGTATTTCGTAGTTTTACGTAATTCTCCTATTTTCCCATATTATTATTGCATTTATTTTTATTTAAGTTCAAAATAACACAAACATGAAAACATTTCACTTTTTATATTCCAAAGATTCGAATTAATTTTGCATTTAATCAGTTTTAAGTGTCTCCTGAAAAGTAGCAAAAATTGACATACGAGCTTTTGCAAGAACACCGACGATATATATTATTATTAACTGCAATACGTGTTTTATTAATATACAACCTTAAGCTTGAGGATCACACTTTTTCAGTTGTCTAATACACACAATTATATTCAGATTATTGGAAAATTTAAGTATCATGTAACGAAATTTGCCACAACACATGCGTGTACTTGTACAATACTGTGGCATGTTCGATTGTCTCATAAACAACCACAACGACTTTTAGGTGTTTTTGTATTGTATTTTGTGTTTTTCCAATGTAATATTGTAACTCTCGTTATTTTTAGTTTTGAATGATAGAAAACTGTAAATAATTATATAGTCTATTGACTGTACTATCCTTCTTCTTCTTCTTCTTCTTCTTCTTCTTCTTCTTCTTCTTCTTCTTCTTCTTCTTCCGCTGCTTCTTCTTCTTCTTCTTCTTCTTCTTCTTCTTATTATTATTATTATTATTATTGAATATAGCGATACATTATCTTTTAAACACGATTATTTATTCCACTTCAAACTGAACATCAAAAAGCACGTAGTTTTATTTAGATAAACTACGTGCTTTTTGATAAACTACGTTAAATAAAACTACATGCATTTTGATAAAATACATGCTTTTTGATAAAACTACGAGTTTTATTTAGATAAACTACGTGCTTTTTGATAAAACAAGCACGTAGTTTTATTTAGATAAACTACGTGCTTTTTGATAAACTACGTTAGATAAAACTACATGCTTTTTGATAAAACTACATGCTTTTTGATAAAACTACGTGCTTTTTGATAAAACTACATGCTTTTTGATAAAACTAGGTTGGATAAAACTACGTGCTTTTTGATAAAACTACGTTACGTGCTTTTTGATAAAACTACGGGCTTTTGGATAAAACTACGTGCTTTTTGATAAAACTACATGCTTTTTGATGTACAGTTTGGAGTGGAATAAATAATCGTGTTTAAAAGATAATGTAGTAACTATTTTAATAATAATAATAAGAAGAAGAAAAAGAAGAAGAAGAAGAAGAGGAAGAAGAAGAAGAAGAAGAAGAAGAAGAAGAAGAAGAAGAAGAAGAAGAAGAAGAAGAAGAAGAAGAAGAAGAAGAAGAAGAAGAAGAAGAAGAAGAAGAGGATAGTACAGTCAATAGACTATATAATTATTTACAGTTTTCTATCATTCAAAACTAAAACTAATGATAGCTAGGGTATAATTGTCTCCGATACGATAAGAAACCCCCGGGAATTAATTCCCGACGGAAATATATAAACATCAAAGAAAGAAGACACTGTGCAGGAAATGCAGGTTACGCCTATATACACATTATCTCTCAAAACATCATTTGTCATTACGTGGTCCCGCCTTAATCCCATTAAGCGATGGGAAGCTGATATTAGCTGAATTTTATAACGGATATTTCGACAATAAAGTACGTTTGAAACTTCTTTTACTGAAAAAATGCGAGAACCTGTATAAGATTACCTATACAATGCTTTACTTTTACAATAGCCGTTTTCACTTATTGGAGAAGGGGTTGGGCGGGATATGAAAGTTAATATTCGGACCACGTATTGTAATAATGGCAAGTTATTAAATTCAATGCGATTTGACAATTCAATTTAAACATTTAAACAAGAAATGTGGCATTCACTGAAAACAGTCAGTCAGAAACACGCACTAATAAAATGAACATATGTTTATGTTATATTAAAATAAGCGTCACAACACACAGTGGGTAATGCCTTGGAACGGTCAGCGGCAAAAATAGCGCTATTTAAACCAGGTTAAAGGGTGCACTAAACCTCTCTCAATATTACCCTATTGTAACACAATTAAACGGGACAGTGTTAGTTAGGAAATAAGAAAATCCTCCCAACCCCCACCCCACCCCACCCCTCCCCAACAATGCTATATCATCTAACAAACAAGCAAGGTTTTACGCAAGCGTAAAATAGCTGCCGAGAGACAAGAAGTCAACAAAATAATATATCAAGTCACGGGTGTTAAAACAATATTGAAAAAAATAAATGTTGTCACGGAGACATAAACACGCCACGACCGTTTTTTCTTACATTCTTCCCGATTTTTACCATCAGTTCTTCCTACCAAGCATTTTAAATCAATGTGGGCGACCTCGCTTCTTTCTGTTCAAAAACCTTGACATGCCTTACACATTGATTACAATTACCTTGTAATAGAAGTACACATCACCACAGAAATACAATTGTTCACGTGTGCGTTAGAGTGTACATTACAACACATAAAAACTGTTCACTGTTACCATGTGTAATTATAAGATTGCGTTATCAAAGTGAAAAATGTAAAGGAATAATATAAACCAATGAAAAAAAAAAGGAAACCAGCAGGCTTGAACCCTACCTTCCTGCGCACTAACACGGCGCCTCGACCAACTGCAGTTTTGAGACTTCTGAATGTTACGTCGCTAATATACATATAATAGTAATGATTACATGCCAATCGTGAACGCTCGACCAATCCCGTCATTCTTCGGGATCCCGCAAAGCAGTGTACGAGATGTTGCGAATGGATTACACATTTCAGTAGACTGGTTTACGAAAATGTCATTTCAGCAAGTGAAATGGTAACCTTTCAACATTACAAAATATGTGTTTATTATACCATTCAAGTTTTTCAGACGAGTTCTCTAGGAATTCAAGTTGTACAGCATGCGTATTGCCACTTACATGAATCACAGTCTGTTAAAGACATAGTTCGAGCCTATTGTATTTGGGGGGTGGGGGGAGGGGGGGGGGGGGGGGGGGAGAATTTCTAAAGGTAGCTGTAAATCACTGTTAACCATACAATTTCATGTGCAAAGTGTGATATTCAATTTTTCTTCAGATTATGAGGCCCACCCAATAAAGCATTTGTGACTAGTACACATAATAACACATTAAAGCATGTTGTATATTTATTGTGTTGTGCTCTGATTTTTCGTATAAAAACAATTAAGAAATACCAGATAAGTTTTGTATTCAAAAGCAAAATTATGAACATATATTTCTTCATTAAAGTAAATTACAAAGTGTTGTTAAGCTATTCTTTCTTACCCCCTAATATAGCAATGCTATACAAATAAAAAACTAAGAGCGGGCCTCAATTTATATACTGGAGATGGTCAGCCATGAAGCGTGCTTGCTGTAAATATACAAGCTTCTCGTTCTTTTTCAATGACCAAGTAGCGTTGGGAAATGTGTCTTTAACTATAGACAGATATAAAAGTCATATAAGAGTCAGCATTAAGGGCGATATAAGCAAAATACAAGAAGTTGAAAGTTAGACTGAATTTGATATAAATTATAATTGTCACTGCATATATATGCATTAACTGCAATTCGTTTTTTATTAAGCTTACGGATCACTTGTTTTTTAATTATCCAAAACAAAGAACTATATTAAGATTATTGGAAAATGTAAGTATTATGTAATGAATTTTGACTAAAACCCAGCGGCCTTTTATTCCACTGACCCTTCCAAGGCGGTAGCCCTATTGTGAACCCTTTTATTTTTGTGATATCTTATCTTGCCTTTTTATAAATCTTTGAAGTTGCTGTTTGTTTCTGTGCGTTTTTGTTGTTGACTGTGGTCCTTGAATGCTGCATTTCCCGTTTAACTTGCATATCCACATTTGTACAAGACGGAGGGGGCGTCCGTGGCCGAGTGGTTAGAGTCTCTGACTTGCAATCACTTGCCCCTCACCGCTGTAGGTTCGATCCCCCAGGGGCCTAGGAATCTTTATGTGAGGAAGCTATCCAGCTGGCTTGCGGAACGTCGGTGGTTCTACCCAGGTGCCCGCCCGTGCACGAAAATTGCCCGGAGGGGCAACTGGGGTCTTCCTCCACCAGTGGAAGCTGGAAAGTCGCCATATGACCTTAGCTGTTGGTGCGACTATAAAATCCAATTCAATTGTACAAGACGGTGGCAAGTTTCGATTGTCTCATAAACAACCTGCATGGTGTTTTTGTATATAGTTCGTGTTTTTCCAATGTAATATTGTAACTCTCTTTCTTTCTAATTTTGATTTTGCTAGAAAACTGTAAATAATTATATAATCTATTTCCTCTGCTATCCTCGTAAATTAAATTTTCTTCTTTTTCTTCTTCTTCTTCTTCTTCTTCTTTTGTTCCCCTTCTTTTTCTTCTTTTTCTTTTGGCTACATTATTTATATAAAACACTGACATTTATCACACTCTAAACTTGTTGTACATAAAAAAGCACGTTTTTTATTTCAACAAAACACTATTTACAGCTGGGTAATAATTGTCTCCGATACGATAAGAAACCCTCCGGAATAATTCCCAGTGGAATATATAAACATCAAAGAAAGAAGACACTATGTAGCAAATTCACGTTACGTCGAGATTCAAATTATCTCTCAAAACATCATTAGTAAACATGACAATGCGTTTTGACAGTTGAATACATTTATATTCATGCCACAAGAAACATGAATAATACACATAAAACAGCAAAAAAAAAAATTTTAACGCATACAACAATCCGGGTTGTTTGAGCCAAGCATCTGTTTGTCAGCTGCATTTTTGTCTGGAATTCACCAGATCAAATCCTTGCTCTTGATACCTAATTTGTATTTCTTTGTGTTACGAATGGAATTAGTCAAGCTAAGAAACTTATGTTTTGTCTTGCATGATGTTTAAAGTTGTTTAGGAACAATGGGGTATCTATCGCGAAATCTGTTGAATGCAGTATGACACATAATAACTGAAAACGAAAATGGGAGCTTCCGATTACAAAAGTTGTAAATCCTTACGTGTGATCTTTATATGACCATATTAAAATGTTACGAATTTCATTACGACATCACGGATTCAATGAAATATATACTATGGCGACAATAAAATATACACTATGGCGACAATAAAATATGTACTATGGCGACAATGAAATATACACTATGGCGACAATAAAACTATGGCGACAATAAAACTATGGTGACAATAAAATATACACTATGGCGACAATGAAATATACACTATGGCGACAATGAAATATACACTATGGCGACAATAAAATATACACTATGGCGACAATAAAATATAAACTATGGCGACAATAAAACTATGGCGACAATAAAATATACACCATGGCGACAATGAAATATACACTATGGCGACAATGAAATATACACTATGGCGACAATAAAATATAAACTATGGCGACAATAAAATAAACACTATGGCGACAATAAAATATACACTATGGCGACAATAAAACTATGGTGACAATAAAATATACACTATGGCGACAATAAAATATACACTATGGCGACAATGAAATATACACTATGGCGACAATAAAATATAAACTATGGCGACAATAAAATATACACTATGGCGACAATGAAATATACACTATGGCGACAATAAAATATAAACTATGGCGACAATGAGATATACATTATGGCGACAATGAAATATACACTATGGCGACAATGAAATATACACTATGGCGACAGTGAAATATACACTATGGCGACAGTGAAATATACACTATGGCGACAATAAAATATACACTATGGCGACAATGAAATATACACTATGGCGACAGTGAAATATACACTATGGCGACAATGAAATATACACTATGGCGACAATAAGATATACACTATGGCGACAATGAAATATACACAATGGCGACAATGAAATATACACTATGGCGACAATGAAATATACACTATGGCGACAGTTTGATTAACAGTAAGAGCAACATGCATACATATCTTTAAGTACTTTTAAGACTAAAATTATCGTAACGTTTATTTTCCCGACATCGGGGTACGAGTCACTCGTTAATAAAAATCAGTATCATGCTTTCTGATTGATATTTCTGAAACTTGAAACAGGCATCAAGATGAAATCGTGTGTGTCGGCAGTTATTATAGAAAAAAGACACGGCCTTTTATATCAATATGTTGACTTTAGGATATTTCAGCAACGCTAGGTACTCGTATAACACACAAACCGGAAATATATACCGGAAAAATAAAGTTTAGCAAGCGCATCTAACTTAAATAAATGAAATGTTATTTTATATTGTGAAGTATTTTAAATCATCGGCATGACTTAGGTTGATATTCTTTTCACTTAGTTTTTTGTATTCCAATGTAAGTATCAGAGTTATCTCCCATTTAGTTAAAACATACTATTTCACATTTAAAAATACAAATTAAGTAAAGTGTAAGATTAAACATTATAAAATAACTGTTATGGATCTCCAGTTATAAATAACGCTAAAACAATCGACAATTTCATTGCCATTATAAAGATATAGGGAACTAAAGTTTACCATTTGTGAAATTACAACCCTTTAAATTTAAGTAAGAGCGAAATTATAATTTCTGTAAAACATGTAGATTACCAAATGTTGCTATTGTTTTCGCATATTTCTTTTGAGAGTTATTCCTTAATGTAACTGATATTATGTAAGTTATATTGTCCATTCTTCTACACATATCCTAGAATCTGGTCAACGGGATTTATATGTTATTTTATTTACTTGCTAAATTTGTTTTTATCAGTATCTGTTATTTACCTGCTAAACTTATTTTCATTACGTGGCCCCGTCTTAATTCCATTAAACGACGGGAAAGCTTATATTAGTAGGATTTTATAACGGATATTTTGACAATAAGACACGTTTAAAATATCTTTTACTGAAAAAATGCAGTAAAATGTTTAAAATTACCTATTAAATGTTTTAATTTTATAATATGCAAACTTTTTAAGCCGAAATTAATGTTTTATTTCATACCCCAGCCAACCCTGTTTTCGCTTCTTGGAGAAGGGGTTGGATGGGGTATGAATGTTAATACTAGGACCACGTAATGTATCAGTATATGTTATTTACTTGCTAAACTTTTTTGTTTATCAGTATAGGCTTTTTACTTGCTAAACTTATTTTTATCAGTATATGTTATTTACTTGCTAAACTTGTTTTTATCAGTATATGCTATTTACTTGCTAAACTTGTTTTTATCAATATATGCTATTTACTTGCTAAACTTATTTTTTATCAGTATAGCACTCAAAGAACTCAGTCATCAAACACACCAATTGAAATGAAACAACAAATATCAGGATAAATATAAGCAAGGTATGCGAAATCACAAACAAACATAAAAGGGTTGACAACAGGGGTGTCGCTTTGGAACGGTCAGTGGCAAACAAGGCCGCCATGGGTTTAACAAGCTTCTAGGGTGCACCAAACCATACTCTTATCAAAGTGTCACCCCAATTAAACAAGACACTGAAAATAAAGAAATCAACTCCAGGCTAGACATCCTTTAACAAGCTAGATACCGATAATAGGCAATAGAAGTAAAACACAAAGATAATCATATGAATATAAAAAAAAAGCCTAGAAAATCACAAAATAAGCACTCATTGGCTTGGAAGAAACTAATGTATCAAAAGAATAAACAACATCTTAGGTAGACGTCATCATTGGGTCTACAATATGTCGCTTCGTCACACAATCAGAGGATATCATAATGACGAACTGTAAATAGGTCAACCGCTAAAGATGCAGTGCGTTGCAAGATGATAGAGTCAAAACCTCTTTTGATATGTTTTCTTATCAATTCGATAAAGACTGTAATAAAAAAGAGATCATAACCAACGATATTACAATGTGTATAAATCACGTCACCATAGAAGTCAGATCATGATATTTCTTGCGTTAAAGAACATAAATCTAGGCATGCCGATAACAATGACATGGTTAAGTTCACTGCGCAGATTAGTTTTATGACTTTCTCCATGCATTTCAACATAAACAGTAAGAACGGCAAACGGTCAAGACAGATGTGCACTTTGGGACAGCGGAATGATACTAAATCTACTACTTAATTGAACATATTTTGAGACCAGGGCCGTAAAAAATGCATTAGAAAATGTGGCAGGTGATCAACCACAACTTATTTGTCTATGTTTAAAAGAGAGTTTAGATACATGACAAGCCCTGGCATAAAATGATATATGTTTCACATTAACTCTTGAAACCTACTGCGTATCTACAAGGCGGAACATGTGATTATATTTGATCAGAAAATATACAACGCTTGGAATGAAAACATGGGTCCTTATATTATTATTATTATTATTATTTTATTATTATTTTTTATTATTATTATTATATTAATATATTATTATTATTAATTTTTATTATTATTATTATTATATTATTATTATTATCTTATTATTATTATTATTATCATCATCATCATCATCATCATGATTCGGCAGCTGACCCTTTCTTATATGGGTTTTATATCTGCCTATGGTAAACAGACTGTGACTCATGTAAGTGTCGATAAGCATGCTTTACAACATGAATTCCTAGAGAACTCGTCTGAAAAAACTTGAATAGTATAAACACATATTTTGAATGTTGAAAGGTTACCGTTTCACACTTGCTGAATTGATTCAAAATGCCTTGGTAGGAAGGTAAATTGGTAAAAATCGGGAAGAATGTAAGAAAAAACGGTCGTGGCGTGTTTATGTCTCCGTGACAACATTTATTGTTTTCAACATTGTTTTAACACCCGTAACTTGATGTCTCTTGGCAGCTATTTTACGCTTGCGTAAAACCTTGCTTGTCATCATCTTATATTACTTCCCATGAACAGACTAATAAAACCGAGTCAGCTACTTTTCTTTCTTGTTTGTTTTTGTTGCGTCCACGGGATCTCCTTTTCAGTATGCATTGACATTCACACCAGCGTTTGTTTAGAACTATGAGTCGGCTATAAAAAGTAACCCCGACTATAAATCAGTAGTGTTATTAATTACCGGTCCTGGTGGATCATCAATCCCAGTAGTTGTGGCTTTAAAATAGAATAACACTTAAGCCGGTGCTAGTGGGCGTAAGAGGTGTTGCACCTTATATTACCTTTCATGAACAGACTCAATAAAACCGAGTCTGCTACTTTTCTTTCTTGTTTGTGTTGTTGTTTTCAATGGATCTTCTTTTCAGTATTTATTCATGACATAGGAAAAGTAAAATAACCCTATAAAAGTGCATTACAGTCAAAACAAAATACAATAACATAATCGGTATTAATAAAAAATAAAGAGCAAAACAAATAAGCAAACATGTATATTTCTTTTATTTAGTGTTTGCCCTACTTTTTCATCCAATCAGACGGTGAGGAATTTTAAAAAAATGGCGAACTTATTCATGTAACTTTTTAACGATCACCAATTTTAACAATTTAATCATTAAGTAATCGCTTACTAAATGGCACGCGCTTGTTTGGACACAAGGAGGCGGATTTAGTAGAAGCGCGAACGTGTTAAAGAGGCGTGGTTTCGTAGAAGCGCGGGGGAAAAAGTAGGGCAAACACTAAGTCAGTTGCGCTCCTTCCCTTAGGGTTTCTTAATTGTTAAAATTTCACTTCATAGCCTCTAACTAATACTTAAGTCGCTTGAATTAAGTCTATATGTCTATATATGAGACTGCGGATTATGTTAAAAAACCATTGTCGCCAGATGGTAAAAATGACTTAATAGCACTCCGATGATATCGCTGATATTAGTGTCGTTTAATAATGTTTATGAAAAGAAAATATCTGAATGAAAAAATACACATTCTTTAAAGTTCTCAAAAAGAATATTTTGACAATGATGAGGTTATATTGAACAGAAATATATTTGTTTGATGTGTTTTTGTTTTCTGTAAATCTGGGAGGAAGTGGTGCCGTATGGACGTGGATGGACGATTGCAAGTTTATTTTAGATATACTGTATCATATTAATACAGCTGACATAAGGTTAATGTGAACGCTTCTTTCCGCGTTCAACTTTTGTATCTACTTTTAAAAATATAAACATAAAATATAAGCAATTAATAGAGCAATTGCGTATTGCATATTTTAAAACAAACATGTTATCTCATCGCTATGGGCAGGTGCTTCTAAATGACATTTTTATCTCCACTCTCATTTTTACATCGCTATCACTTAGCTTAAAGCTTTCAAAAAGTTCTATCAACAGTTTTATCAATGTTTCAGTATGTTTCGTTCTTTGAAAATAATAATACGATGCGCAGATGTTACGTATGAACTGAGTATTTTCATTAACATTTTAATGCATGCACGTTATGGTATGGTATCACTTGGCATCGGCAGTCGTTATGTATAACATCTATTGAAACACCTAAACCTATAACACAATTATGAAAGAAAGTTTTATATATGTGCTACTGATTTGTAGTCGGGCGACTTTTATATTTCAAAAGCAATAGAATACCCATACAGTGTTTTTAAGTATGCTGGATTGGCAACGTCCTGTGAATGTAAAATTTCTTGTTTGACTATTGTACTTACCTGTATTGCAATAACTGCCATACTATATGCAACTCCAAACTTCTGGTCTACGAATAATACATACAAATGCTCAACAACCTCCAAGTATTTCCAATCCTAATTGATTGTGGAGAAAATGATGCAGAACACACGCAAACCAGAGCACCAGCAATCCCGCATTGAATGCAAAGCAAAGAAAAGCAAAGCATAGCACACACAAAACAGACAAGCGAAATTAGACCCCATGCAAACCAGTGCAAAAAAAAACACAAAGACAAGCAAACCGGTGCACACGCAATTTAGAGCCAAGCAAACCAGAGCAAAGACAACATATACCCCGAAAAACTAATATAATCAAACCATATCCGAGCAAACCAAAGCAGGCTAACCGGTGCAAGCAGGCCAGAGCCAAGTAAATCAGAGCAAGCAAACCAGAGCACAAGAAAAAAAAACACATATACTTACATAAGGCAGATGTATATAATAAGCAACAAACACAATCAAGAAAATAAAGTAGCAGACTCGGTTTTATTGAGTATGTTCGTGAGAGGTAATTTAAGCAGCAAGACCTCTCACGTCCTATAGCACCGGCTTAAGCGATATTCTACTTCAAAGCCACATATATTGGGCTCGTTGATCCCAAAGGACCATATAAGTTTGTTTTAATGTGTACATGGTAACGCAAATAAGTTATATTGTTGTTTCATGTGCAAAATGAGTCTGATATACGAATGCGTAGCTTTTACGTCATCCTTTCTCAATATAGTAACGAAACAAAATCTTCGAATACGTTTCAAACCACAAGATTATTTAAAAAAACGCATTTAACATGCAAATGAAGTATTATGATAAGGTTTGCATATTTTCAAATAATCGGGTTATCGAAGCACAGGAAACCAAAACGATTAAGTTAGTAAACATCTGAAAATGGGAAGAGCATCTTTACTATCTATCCTGGATGTTTAGATTATAAATGTTTTGCAATGAAACATGCTTTAAAATCTTGATTATAACAATAACCACAAGTAACGGTAACACATGGCAGAATATGGTATCTGGGTGAAATCTTGAGGATTTGAATGTTTTATTGAGCAATGATGAGGTCATGATTTGCAATTTTATAATATATAAATGTTGCACGTGCATGTTTCTCATGACTACATGAACTATTCATATGTTTAGAACTTGGTGTGGTCTTGCGGTAATGAATCTGCAACCCTTTTGTGTTTGTGATGTCGTTTGCATTTAATATTACTTTTGCCTTCTTGTTTGTCTGTTTGCGTGTTTGTTTCTGTGTTTTGTGGTTGACTGTCCTCCTTGAGTGCTGTTTTCCCTGTCCGATCTTTTTATATTTCTTTGGTACGAAATAATTCAATGAATACTGATAAGGGAGATTCTTTGGAAGCAACAAACACAACCAAGAGAATAAAGTAGCAGACTCGGTTTTATTGAGTCTGTTCATGAGAGGTAATGTAGGAAGCAACACCTCTGACGCCCACTAGTACCGGCTTAAGGGTTATTCTACTTCAAAGCCATATATTAGGCTTAAGTCTTGCCTGGGATTATATTCGATTTAATAATTCGACTGACGTTTCCCAGTCTTCGAGGTTGAACTGAACTATTCAGAAGAGAGACTGAAACTTTGATTGTTTTCATTCTGAAAAAAAAAGATATAACCGATGAGATAGGAACTAGATTAGCATAAGAAATGAATTAGTTTGCTTAACCAAAGTGATATCGGAAAGGTTTTCTTTTTAAGTTCGCCAAGTCATTTGTTCAAGGTTGATTCCAACATACAGTTTCCTGCTTTTAATTTGTGTGCAGAAAGACCTGAACATAAAACAGTTCCAGACTATTTTGCGGTCTCAAACTTGTTAATTATCCAACATAATATTTTTTCTTAATATGTAATTCAAATATGTAATGCTTTTTTACTTCAAATATGCATGCACTCTTACAAGATATCTGACATATTCATTTCCTATATACATTATTTTTATAAAGAATTCTGTTTAAAGAGGATGATAAATGTACTTTTTTTTTTTTTTAAATATATATTTTATCTTGCCAATAAAAATGATAACGCGAACTGTGAACCAAAAAAAAATACGTTTATTTTATTTCAACAAAACACTGTGTACAGCTTGGGGATAATTGCTCCGATACGATTAGAAACACTCGGGAATTAATTCAGTGCGGACATGTATAAACATCAAAGACAAAGATGATGCTATGTAGCAAATGCACGCTACATGCAGATATAGCGTAAATACTGACAGATTAACAAAGGCAAAAGAGTTTTGACACTATAATACACGTATATTCATGCCATAAGAAACTTAAAAGCCAACATTTTAACCGCGGAATTAATTAAAAGCTTTTCAAGTTATGATTAATGCAATATAAGGCACTCCATTCTGATTTGGTTTTTGTTCTTTATTTTTGTTTTTGACAAAGCATTTGCTTTCAGATTTATTCTTGTCCGGTAGGCACCATGTCAAATCATTGTTCGTGATTTCTGGCTTGCATGATTTTCACAAAAACGGGAGTTATTTATCTTGAAATAAAGTGGTTGACAAAGCAGTAAAAAGTAGAATAATCAAAACAAAAACGGGAGCTTCAGAAAAGCCGGATATAATAACATTAAGTTGGACTTTAGTACGCGCGTATTAAACTGTTACCACTTTCCTTATGACATTACAAAGTAAATGGAAAATACATTATGAGGTCATTACGCCTAACAATACAAAAAGCGAAATGCAAACAGACATTAACGTACTTTTAAGACTGACATTTTCATAACTTCGAATAGGTTTCCAATTGTCCCACCATTAAAGGACAGGGAGATTTGAGTCAATTGTTAATACAATAAACAAACCAACTTATTGCTATTTCTGAAGTTTCAAACCGGCATTAATTTGAACTCCCTACGCAAAGGTGTGGTGCACCCTAGAACCTGGTTTAAACCAATGACCCTTCGAAGACGGTATCCCTATTGTCAACATGGGTCCGTATTTCAACATAATAAGTAAATATGGTGAAAGGTGACACATGTGCACTTTAGGTAGTGGAAGATCATACATCTACTACATAACTGATAATACTGAGAGATCAAGCCAGTATAAAAGACATAAAGAGTAAATCAGATGATTAATTTAAATGTCTAATAAACACAATTCGAGAAACATATGGCATTTCAATGCATTTGATGGGTCGGCAGAACAATGAAATGTTTACATTTAACATATAAAACAGAAACAGAAACACTACTATCCATTACATTCCAAAGAAAATATGTTAGTTGTGTATTTACACACATGTTACGCAACACATAAACAGAACAAAAAAACACGTGCAGCACAAAGATCGAAACAAACGTGCATCGACATGAAAAAGATAAACAAATGAACAAACGACAAAAACGGTTCAGTTCATTACAAGTTTAGAACTTCACCTGCTTGTTCCCCTGTATGTTGCACGTGCGTCTTGTTATCACAAATAACATGAATTATGATATAGAAAATAATGTTTTATTGTAACAAGATTTTGAAGTTTTAACAGTGTTTATTACATCATTTCTAACTTTGTTTCCAATATTGTAATATGATTATATCACATTATCCAATAAAATATTTCCTAAATGACGAAGAACATTTCAAGAAATAGTCGAGTATGTTGATGATTGGTTGGTTGGATGATGGTTGGTTGGTTGGATGATGGCTGGTTGGTTGGTTGGATGGTTGAATGGTGTTTTACGTCATTTTGAGCACATTTTCAGCTATATATGACGGTCGATCCTTTTAGTTGTGGAGGCAGACTACCAACCTTTTTCTGGGTAGAACCGGTACTGCATGTACACCGCCTGCATCCGTAAGAATCATGTTCTCATTTACAAGTCGATTCACCCTACAAACTTGTTTAAACGTCCAGTGGTATTTTTGAAACTGACCGTTCAAATGCGGTATCCATATTGTCACCCCGTTTATATGCGTGGCGTCTATTTATCAAAGCAGTTGTTTATTGTTAATACGTGTTTTTGGTTGGCTGTGAATGCTTCTTGTATACCTTCAGTTAGTTTAATGGCTGTATCCATTCATTTCAACATAAGCAGCAAAGATGTTAAGGGTGAAGACAGATGTGCACTTGGGCAGTATAAATATAATACATAAATGAACATATTGAGATATTAGACCAGTTACAAGACAAATAATAAAGCAGATCAATACGTTAAATGTATATTACATTTTAGGAAATGCGAGAAAATCTCGAGAAACAAAGGGCATTTCATTGGTCGTTATAACAATGAAATGATTACACTGACCATTATAAAAGAGACAGAAACATCGTCATCGATAATATAAAATTCCAAAAGAAGAAAAATTAGATTTGCATTTACACGCGTGTTTGAAAACACTTGAAAAGAAAGAAAGAAACACGTGCAGCACTAACACTCCATCGGCATAAACAAGATAAACGCATGTACAAATGGCATGTAAGTGTCAGTTCATCGAACTTATAGACTGGCACTTAAGCTGGTTCCCGTGTAACACTTACAGCTGGTTCCCGTGTAAATAAGCTGCACGTGATTCTTGTTAGAGAACTGTCAAATCATGAATAACATGAATTATGACAGTGTGTGGATTTGGGATAAATAATAAGTCATTTCATAATCCTCTTGTAGTATTTTCTGAAAAATCTCACATTTGATTGTAGTAAATGAACGTTTTCGAGTACAGACTTTACTGCTCTTAGATTTAGCATTATTAGCAAAATCATAACTGGGTGTATTCTCAGAATGCTATAATTTTGTTTATTTTCAAAATGGTAGATACCGTTAATTTACCCCCAAATATATGAGGTTGTACTACAACGAACCGTTGAGTATCATAAATAATTTAAAAAAACAGATTACCTCCATGATAAGAATATGTGAAGAATGACAAGAAAATGCTATATCATACACTTCAAAGCATCCATGAGTAACGTAGCATACGCACTTACTATCAAGATAACGATGCCGAAATGTCATCAATCATAACAAGAAAATAAACATAAAAAACGTTCATAAACTAATAACAAAACACGCGAAAGTATGTCAACCAGTAGTATGCTTATTTACACTCAGCAGAAATGATCATGTACGTAAGAGTGTGTTTGTTTTTCGCAAATCAATTTATTCAACGACGAGTAATTTGTTTGTGAGCTTTCTCGTTCACCTGAGGTAAATCACTTAAAATGTCTACATTTGTTCGCTTTCCGAACGGATTGGGACATTTGTAACTCATTGCTTTGAGTGGTTCCTCCGCCATACATTTTTTTCAAGCACGAGTTGACAATTAGGCAAATAACTCTGTCCTAAAACTAACAAAAGCACTCGTCCACCAGAAAAACACATACACACACGCTCGCGAGAACGCTAACAAGCACGCACAAAAACACATACACACACGCTCGCGAGAACGCTAACAAGCACGCTTATTTACACTCAGCAGAAATGATCATGTACGTAAGAGTGTGTTTGTTTTTCGCAAATCAATTTATTCAACGACGAGTAATTTGTTTGTGAGCTTTTTCGTCCACCTGAGGTAAATCACTTAAAATGTCTACATTTGTTCGCTTTCCGAACGGATTGGGACATTTGTAACTCATTGCTTTGAGTGGTTCCTCCGCCATACATTTTTTTCAAGCACGAGTTGACAATTAGGCAAATAACTCTGTCCTAAAACTAACAAAAGCACTCGTCCACCAGAAAAACACATACACACACGCTCGCGAGAACGCTAACAAGCACGCACAAAAACACATACACACACGCTCGCGAGAACGCTAACAAGCACGCACAAAAACACATACACACACGCTCGCGAGAACGCTAACAAGCACGCATAAAAACACAAATGTGAAGCAGAATTCTTGTTTATGGCAAGCAGAATTATTTAAGTGGTTCTTTCACATGAAGATAACGAACGCCAAGAACAAGTTGACCCACATGTCCTCTATCCAATATAGAACAGAACAGAACAGAACAATATATATACAGTGCGTCATTTCCATTTGGTTACACGCTGACGAGTGTTTCTTTGAGTGGTTGTCTAGCAATTAATCCTCTTCATCTGAATTGAATTGTTGTTTAATGTCGACACACTTTCTTAAGTTATTTAGAGCTGCCACAGAGAAGAAAATGATACTTACATATCCGGGAACTGCGCCTGACTCTTACTATCAATTCCTCTGGTTCTTGGCTAATATACACGGATACATTGTCTAACGAATGAGGCTAAGGAAAGTGTTCTGACAAACCAAGGAAACCTTTGAAAATTTATACCTTCCCTATATCTCGTTTTCAAAAAATTGAAGTGAGAAAGTGTCGATTCTTTTGGATGGCAAGAGATATACCGTACTGTTTCTACCCAGGAATAAGTCTTAATTGCGATGAAAATATGCCGTTAAAAGCGCAGTTCGAATGAAATTGTAGTAACATACAAGTATTACATGTTTAAATAAAAAATGCTTGTGTATAGCATAATAAATAGTTGTTAGAATTGTTTAAATAAGACATTTGTGTTCATTGTAAATCAATGACAAAATACAATTTAATTAAAAATGATTACAATTATGCCCCTTTTTTTGCTATAAAATTAACAATTTAACAACAAATCTGCTCCGCAATTCATGTCCAACTTTACAATTAGATTGTCCTTGCCGAAATAAGTACATGGCAGACGATAGATTGTCCTTGCCGAAATAAGTACATGGCAGAGGATAGGCGATATGTTATATGACATGGCAGACGATAGGCGATATGTTATATGCCGTTATAGTATTGAATTAATTAAGATGGATTGTGTAGTCGCACCAACAGCTTACGTGTCATACGGCAACTTTCCAGCTTCCATTGGTGAAGGAAGACCTCAGGTGCACCTATGGGCATTTTTTGTACACGTGTTGGCACCTGGGTAGAACCACCGCTGTTTCGCAAGTCAGCTGGATATAAAGATTCCTGGTCCCATGAGGGCTCGAACCCACAGCGGTGAGGGGCTAGTGATTTTAAGTCAGAGACTAACCACAGGGCCAAAAACGCTCCAATAGTATTGAAATTAGGTCACATTACATATACGACCTATGAAGATAAGTTTTAAATTTTAAAGAGCCTTTTTTGGCGAGATAAAATTCATTCAGTAAGGCTCATAATGAGATTCCTAAATCGTTAAGGTATTGTTTAATTTAGTTTAATAATATTTTATTGCAGATATGTTAAAATACATCAATTCAACATCACAATATTCATAGAAACATATGCAAATGGATTGAACTACAAGTTATTACAACATTAGTTGCAGTTCTCTCCATTGTGGCTGAAAAAGTGTACATGATTATCGGTTTGAAATTGTAACAATATATTTAAATATAAATTTGATAAGGAAAAACGAAGAAAAAAATAAATAAAAAAATTCAAAAATGTAAACTCTGCCGTGCAATTCTACCCCCACGCAAACTACCGAAAGGATTTTGGAATCGTGTAGTGTTTTTAATATAGTTTTGAACTTGAGTCAGTAGAATATGATTTTCCTCGTCCGTTAGTTAGCCGATGCCGTATAAACCTCAACATCTTCAAAACCATAACAATAAGGTATTGGGATGAGCTAAAGTTCCTTTTTGACCACATGATATATCAGTCAAATATCTAAAAACAAAAAACACTGATGGACGTGCATAGAACGTTATGTTAATTGTAAAACAAGATTCATTAACAAGGTGAACTTTATTTTTTAATACGTTTTTGCTCACCTTTCAACAAGATCTTTCTCGCATTATTATAGCGACACATGCAGTTCTAAATTTCCCTTCATTCCACACATTTATTCTTACTTCATTTTCTGGAAAATAATGTTTTGTTCCTTTCACTATGACACGTGTTCGTAGGATGACTAATGGCGCGCGTCGTTTTATGGTATAAAAATTGCGAAGTTCTCATGCCCTGAATAGTTCGGTACATGGAAGCATCTGAACTCTGTCTTCGTGAAACAAGATTCCGGATTTTTTGTTCACAACGTACTGTTGTTGATATTTTAAAAACAAATCTAGAATCTTTTTTTTGTTTTGTTATTATTATAACGGGTTTCTCGACATCCTCTTACAATAGCGGCTTAAGCCAGTTAAAAAATGAACCGTCCAAAAACCTTTTTGATCACAGTCTCGTTTTGAATCCAGGAAGAGCGAAATATAAAAACAGATAGGAGACTTTGTTCAAAGAAAAAAGTATCTGGCAATAAATTGTATTTGTGCAAAGTGAAAAAAAATACATTTAGAGTATATAATTGTTCAAACATTGTATATTAAAATAATACATAAAATAAATATAAACAACGTGTATGATTGTTTTGTACGCGAAATTAGAAAAATAATAACAATCTATATAAAAAAACATTATCTATTCATTGCAATACCTGCTGTGTGTAAAGGTTAAAGAACAACTACTATATCAACAACAACATGAATGGGCTGGTTTTGTCAAATTCCCGACACATAGTGGGAGCAATTTGTTTTATTAATTAAAATAATTAATTGAAAAGCATAACAGCGTTGAAAATAAATGTGTACATGTGCATTGACATGACATGGGAAAAGATATGCCGCATTCAACATAAAATCTTCTCTCAGAATACCGGCATTTTCTGCGTGCTTGTACTCAATTCTATGAACTAATGGCCTAGATCAACCCTTTTCACCAGCATGTACAGTTTGCGCTAGGGAAAATACTACATTTTTGGCCTGTAATAATATTAAAGCGTTATTTACTAACGGCAGTTTAGATAATTACACTATGTGGACTTGCCAAGACGTTTGTGAAGCACTCATCTTCCTGTTAGATAATATTTTCGTCAGGTATGGAACGACCATTTATAAACAAATTGTTGGTATCCCTATGAGTACGAAATGTGCACCCCTTGTCGCAGATTTGTTTTGATATTGCTATGAAAGAGATTTCATATTGGGTCTTTCACCAGATACCCAGGTAGATGTTATTGAAGCCTTTAATGACACCTCTCGGTATCTAGATGACATATTGAACATTGACAACCCTTTTTTCTACTATGGTTAATAATAGATACCCTACAGAACTTCAACTTAACAAAGACAATATTTCCGATACTAACGCTTCTTTTCTCGATTTACATCTCCCCATTGAAAATGGTGAAATAATTAGCAAAATATATGACAAAAGAGATGATTTTAATATTGGTATTGTTAATTATCCCCATTTAGATGGGGATGTTCCCCGAGCAACTTCTTATGAGGTATACGTGTCTCAACTTATTGCGCTCGAGTTGAGGACTTTAATATTCGTAATCTTTGTATAACTAAAAGGCTACTCCACCACGGCTACCGTTACCATAAACTTCGTAAAAACTTTGCAAAATGTTATTATCGTAACCCTGATCTTCTTTCCAAATATAAAAGTAATTTAAGAACTCTCTATCACAACCTGACTTCTATGGTGACGTGATTTACAAACTTCTTAAGATCCTTAGTCATGATCACTTTCATACTATCTTTGTTAAACTTGTTAAAATATTTATCAAAAGAGGTTATGACACTATTATTTTGTAACGCACTGCATGCTTGGTAGTGGACCCATTTACAGTTCGTCACTTTGACCGGACACGTTGTGGACCCTATGAAGACGTTTACCTAAAGCCCAAAAGGACGGTAACGTTTGATGTTTGTCTGCAATCTTGTCTTGTCGTGCAATCAATGGTTTGTTCTCTTGTTACTCTGGCTTCTTCCAAGTCACTGAGTACCTTCTTTTAGGGTTTCTAGGCTTCTTTTCAGTATTTATTCATGACATAGGAAAAGTAAAATAACCCTATAATTGTGCATTACAGTCAAAACAAAATACAATAACATAATCGGAATTAATAAAAAAAAAGCACGGACACAAATAAGCAAACATGTATATTTCTTTTATTTAAGTCGCTTGAATTAAGTCTATATGTCTATATATGAGACTGCGGATTATGTTAAAGAACCATTCTCGCCAGATGGTAGAAATGACTTAATAGCACTCCAATGATATCGCTGACACTAGGTTACATTAAACAGAAACATATATTTTTGATGTGTTTTTTGTTTTCTTTAAATCTCGGATGGACTTGGATGGACGATTGCAAGTTTATTTTAGATAGACTGTATCATATTAATACAGCTGACATAAGGTTAATGTGAACGCTACTTTCCGCGTTCAACTTTTGTATCTACTTTTAAATATATAAACATAAAATACAAGCAATTAATAGAGCAATTGCGTATTGCATATTTTAAAACAAACATGTTATCTCATCGCTATGGGCAGGTGCTTCTAAATGACATTTTTATCTCCACTCTCATTTTTACATCGCTATCACTTAGCTTAAAGCTTGCAAAAAGTTCTATCAACAGTTTTATCAATGTTTCAGTATGTTTCGTTCTTTGAAAATAATAATACGATGCGCAGATGTTACGTTTGAACTGAGTATTTTCATTAGCATTTTAATGCATGCACGTTATGGTATGGTATCACTTGGCATCGGCGGTCGTTATGTAAAACACCCATTGAAACACCTAAACCTATAACAATTATTGAACTAGAAAGTTATATATATGTGCTACTGATTTGTAGTCGGGCGATTTTTATTTTTCAAAAGAAATAGAATACCCATACAGTGTTTTTAAATATGTTGTGTTGGCAACGTCCTGTGAATGTAACATTTCTTGTTAGACTATTGTATTTACCTGTATTGTAATAACTGCCATACTATATGCAACTCCAAACTTCTGGGCTACGAAGAATACATACAAATGCTCAACAACCTCCAAATATTTGCAATCCTAATATTAACGGATTGTGGAGACAATGATGTAAGTATCACGTGAAAGAATATGTCCGCTAGTTTGCTAGGCTGTAGCTTATTTAAAATGTTGTTGCAAAAATTAAAACAGAATATCTGTATTTTTTCTTGCAAACTTCAAAAAAATTCTAACTAATGTATGCGTCGCGAAAGCCAAACGCTAGTGCACTAGAACGTTTTTATTTCAAATAAGTTTCACATTGGAGCTAATCACTCCTGCATGAAACTTAAAGTTCAGCTCTGTTCTTAATGCTTAAAAAATCAGGTATTAGCACGGCGCGAACCCGTGCGGGGATTGAATATTGTGATCTTTACAAATGAAAGAAGGTGATATGAATGATGACAATGACGATTGATGAAGATGATAAGGAGAGTAAATATGATGAGAAACAGCGAAAGAAAGATAAAAAAAAATAGAAAGGAAAATAAAGGAACAGGGGGTTAGAAGAGCAAAAGAATTGTAGATGATATTGAAAGAAAATGAACAGGAGAACACTTTAGTACTTGAACGGGAAAAAATGAGAGAAGAGCTAAAAGAATATAAGAGAGAACTTCAAGAGGAAAATATAAAGAAGAATTAGAGATGGAGTATAAGCAGAAAGTGCTTGAGAAAAGACTACGGACAGAATTAGAAGAAAAAATGCGGCAGGAAATGGAGCAAAAAGACGAGAAACGTCAGAGAAAGGATGGCTATGATGACATGAGAGTTAATGACTTAGTAAAAAGTAAAAAGTTATAAACATGATACTAAATGATATAGGAGTAAAGGCAATGATAAAAATGCAACGCTACAGGACAAAGTTAGTAATGCAAAGGAAGAGGACAGAACAAGTCAACGAATGATAGGAATGAAAAAAGACTTGAGATATGATAACATGAGTATTAAGACTGAAAGACAGGAATCTTTGGAAAAGAAAAGGGAACAGTTGAAAGCAGAAATAATAAGGGAAAGATGGTTGCAAGAAAAAAAAGATAGACAACAGATACATGACGAGCAAAGGTTTGCCGTATTAAAAGCAAAAGATGAGCAAAGAATAAAGGCTGAAGAATTAGAATTAGTATTGAAAGAAAAACAAAGAAGAGAGGACGAGTTGAAATTGCAATTGAAGCAAACGAAGATAAAAGTTATGCTGGAACAGAAAAGGTTGAAAGAGGTAAAGGAGGAATACGAAAGGAAATTAGCAGAAGATAGGATAAGAAAAGAAACTGAATTTGAGTACAAACAGAAACTACTCGAAGAGCAGATAAGGAAAGAAGTACAGGAGAAGCTTCGCTAAGAGAATGAAACTAAATATAAAGAAAATGAAGAGAAGGAGAAGATAGTTAAAGAAAAACGACAGAAACGAAAGTTAGAGGAGCTTGAATTACTGAAGTCTGTTGAAGAGCTTAGGATTAGGGAAAAGGAAATAGAACCTATAAGACTGAAGGAAACTAGACAGGCAGATTCTTCGGATAATGAAGAAGATAGAATAATGGAAGACAGATTGAAAAAGCTACGAGAGGAAAAAAAGAAAGCTTTACATAAAAAAGATTACGAAGAAAGAAAGTATTGATAATACACAAAAGGAAATTAAAGACAGCAATGTTTTCGTTTCACGTGGTTAAAAAAAAAAGACTGACAGGGGCGTAGCTTCCTAAAGGCCGTGTAGGCCGCGGCCTACACTTTTTTCTGAGAAATCGAAAAAATAAAAATGCCAAAAATGCAATAAAAATCGGAGGCATAGGGGTGTAAGGGGCTAAATTATAAAATCGCAACAAAATATACTCAAATATGATTAAGAGATAACCGATGGGTAAATGTTTTTGTTTTGCTTTTTTGCAAAGGATGAGGTTCCGTATAATCTGTTCGGTAAAAAGTAAGGATATTGATGCTCTTATAGACATATTCACCGGTACGAAATATACGCCAAAAAGCACCTCCGACAGTCTAGCTGAAAAAAAAAATTACGGGGAGCATGCACCCGGACCCCACTAGAACTTTGCCTACTCATCATATTCAGCCAAGCTACGCCCCTGACTGGGAAACCAAATTTACCGCAGTTTGACGGAAGTCAGTTTGAGGAATGGAAACTGTATGCAGATCTAATTCTTTCGCAGACTGTAAGGAATTCTCTGATCGGAAAGGCGAGAAAGGTACTTCTAACGATGAAACCATCATCATCCACAAAAGAGATTTTGAAGAAACTTGAATATATTTACGGAAACATCAGAAGTGGTGATTCAATCATCCACGATTTCTATTCTGCCAAACAATTAAAAACAGAATCATGTTCAGAATGAGGTGTGACAATCGAAACATTATTTTATCAAGCTTTAGAGAGAGGTGAAATAGAAGAGTCAAGGAAAGATACCAAACTTAAGGAAATATTTTGGAGAGGTTTATATTCAGAACAGCTGAAAATGGCCACACGAACGGCGTATGAATCAACAGAAAGTTTTGACATTCTTAGAAAGAAAGAATGGAAGAAGTAGAAATGGAAATTGTAAGACAGGAAGGTAAAACGACAGAAGTTAAGGCTGCAACAGAAGAAATAAAAGTACATAAGCCTATTCAAAATGTAAACGAACCGCAGAATAAACTTGACGAGCTATTACGAAAAATGAAGGAATTAGAATCTGAAATAAGAGATATTAAAACAAAACAAAATCAGACGAATAGTGGAGGAGATCATTGGAACAGTCGTTCATTCAGAGGAGGATATGGATTTAGATCTAGAGGAAATAGGATTAATTCAGAAAGAACGGAAGGGAATAAGAAAGACGAAAACAGTACTGATCCAAAAGTACCAGAGAAAAAGACAGAAAAGGAACAAGCGAAAAACTCTACAACGTCGTTAAACTAGAAGGAGTCTCCGTTGAAGGGAAACCGGCAGACCATAAACATATTCCCGCTTACAATAATAACACTCTATTTGACCGAATAGTTGGATCAAGTAATATTATAGATATTGAAGTTGAAGGCGTGAAAACAAAAGGTTTGGTTGACACAGGATCGATGATCACCACAATTGGATCCAAATTTCTGCATGCATTGCAACCAACGCCAGCAATGTATCCTTTAGAAGATTTTGACTTAAATATAAAATGTGCTAGCGGTGAAAGCTTACCATACCGTGGGTATACTGAAATTGCAATCAGAGTCATTAGCCTTTCAGAGATGGTATTTACAGTGGTAGCCTTGGTAGTGGATGATATTGAATTCCATCAAACAGTTACATTAGTCATTGGAACGAATATAATTAGAGAGCTGAAAGAAATGGCTTCGACGGAAAGTAGTAATACCCCAGAGGCATGGAATACAGCTTTTCGAGCAATGTGTAACTCGTCAGTTGGAGTAGTGAAAACGACGAAACCAGTTGTGATACACCCAATGGAAACAAAAACAGTTACAGGATTCGTTAGAAAAAAAAAAGAACATACAGTCAGCTGTAACAGAACCACTAGACAATATTTTCGAAAAGCAGACTGATTTAAGGTTTTTATAGGCATACTGGAAGTAATTTATGGGGTTTCAACATACTGATATACACCTGCTGTTTCACCTTTAGATTAAGGAATACAATGAAAACAACATCCATTATTTAGTTTTCTATTTTATTTATGTAACCAAAACGATAACAATCTCAGTCCTACGACACGGATCACAAGCAATCCTGAGCACCCCTTAACACGAGCTAACGCAAACCAGAGCACCGGCAATCCCGCATTGAATGCAAAGTAAAGCAAAACATAGCACACACAAAACAGATAAGCAAAATTAGAGCCCATGCAAACCAGTGCAAAAAAACACAAAGACAATCAAACCGGAGCACACGCAATCTAGAGCAAAGACAAACTAGAGCACGAGAAACTAATATAATCAACCCATATCCGAGCAAACCAGAGCAGGCTAACCGGTGGAAGCAGGCCAGAGCCAAGTAAGTCAGAGCAAGCAAACCAGAGCACAAGAAAAAAGAACATATATATTTACATGAGGCAGATGTATATAATAAACACTGATAATGGAGATCCCTTGGAACACAATCAAGAGAATAAAGTAGCAGACTCGGTTTTATTGAGTATGTTCTTGAGAGGTAATTTAGCAGCAACTCCTCTCACGCCCTCTAGCACCTAGTATTCTACTTCAAAGCCACATATATTGGGCTCGTTGATCCCAAAGGACCATATAAGTTTTGTTTAATGTGTACGTGATAACGTAAATAAGTTATATTGTTGTTTCGTGTTCAATATAAGTTTCAAATAGGAATGCATAGCTTTTACGTCATCCCTTCTCAATATACTAACGAAACAAAATCTTCGAATACGTTTCAAACCACAAGATTATTTAAAAAACGCATTTAACATGCAACTGAATTATTATGATAAGGTTTGCATATTTTCAAATAATCGGGTTATCGAAGCACAGGAAACCAAAACGATTAAGTTAGTAAAAATCTGAAAATGGGAAGAACATCTTTACTATCTATCCTGGATGTTTAGATTATAAATGTTTTGCAATGAAACATGCTTTGAAATCTTGATTATAGCAATAATCTGGGCGAAATCTTGAGGATTTGAATGTTTTATTGAGCAATGATGAGCTCATGATTTGCAATTTTATAATATATAAATGTTGCACGTGCATGTTTCTCATGACTACATGAACTCTTCATATGCTTAGAACTTGGTGTGGTCTTGCGGTAATGAATCTGCGACTTAGTGGTACGAAATAATTCAATGAATACTGATAAGGGAGATTCTTTGGAAGCAACAAACACAACCAAGAGAATAAAGTAGCAGACTCGGTTTTACTGAGTCTGTTCATGAGAGGTAATGTAGGAAGCAACACCTCTGACGCCCCCTAGTACCGGCTTAAGGGTTATTCTACTTCTAAGCCACATATATTGGGCTCAAGTCTTGCGTGGGATTATATTCGATCGATTAACCTCCTGGTTGAACAGAACTATTCAGAAGAGAGAGTGAAACATTGATTGTTTTCATTCTGAAAAAAAAGATATGACCGATGAGATAGGAACCAGATTAGTACAAGATATGAATTAATTTGCTTAACCAAAGTGATATCAAAAATGTTTTCTTTTGAAGTTCGCCAAGTCATTTGTTCAAGAATGATTCCAATTAACATACAGTTGTGTTTTTTCACTCGAATTTGACAAATTTCCTGCTCTTAATTTGTGTGTAGAATGACCTGAACATAAAACAGTTCCAGACTCTCTTGCGGTCTCAAACTTGTTAATTATCCACCATAATATTTTTTCTTAATATGTAATTCAAATATGTAATGCTTTTTTACTTCAAATATGCATGTACTCTTACAAGATATTTCCTATATACACTATTTTTTATAAAGAATTCGGTTTAAAGAGGATGATAAATGTACTTTAAGTGTTTTTTTAAATTTATATATATATATATATATCTTGACAATAGAAATGATAAAGCGTACGTATCAAACTGTGAACCAAAAAATAATACGTTTATTTTATTTCAACAAAACACTGTGTACAGATGGGGGATAATTGCTCCGATACGATTAGAAACACTCGGGAATTAATTCATTGCGGAAATGTATAAACATCAAAGACAAAGATGACGCTATGTAGCAAATGGCCGCTACATGCAGATATAGCGTAAATACTGACAAATGCACGCTACATGCAGATATAGCGTAAATACTGACAAATGCACGCTACATGCAGATATAGCGTAAATACTGACAAATGCACGCTACATGCAGATATAGCGTAAATACTGACAAATGCACGCTACATGCAGATATAGCGTAAATACTGACAGATTTACAAAGGTAAAAGAGTTTTGACAATATAATACACGTATATTCATGCCATAAGAAACTTAAAGCCAACATTTTCACCGCTGAATTAATTAAATCTTTTCAAGTTCTGATTAATGCAATATACAGCTCTCCATTTTGATTTTGTTTTTTGTTCTCGTTTTTTTGTTTTTGACAAAGCATTTGCTTTCAGATTTATTCTTGTCCGGTAGGCACCATGTCAAATCATTGTTCGTGATTTCTGGCTTGCATGATTTTCACAAAAATGGGAGGTATTTATCTTGAAATAAAGTGGTTGACAAACGCAGTAAAAAGTAGAATAATCAAAACAAAAACGGGAGCTTCAGAAAAGCCGGATATAATAACATTACGTTGGGCTTTAGTACGCGCGTATTAAACTGTTTCCACTTTCCTTTTGACATTACGGAGTAAATGGAAAATACATTATGAGGTCATTACGCCTAACAATACAAAAAGCGAAATGCAAACAGACATTAACGTACTTTTAAGACTGACATTTTCATAACTTCGAATAGGTTTCCAGTTGTCCCACCATCAAAGGACAGGGAGATATGAGTCAATTGTTAATACAATAAAAGAAAATAAATCTTATTGCTATTTCTGAAAATTCAAACCGGCATTAATTTGAACTCCCTACGCAAAGGTGTGGTGCACCCTAGAACCTGGTTTAAACCAATGACCCTTCGAAGGCGGTATCCCTATTGTCAACCTGGGTCCGTATTTCAACATAATAAGTAAATATGGTGAAAGGTGACAAATGTGCACTTTGGGTAGTGGAAGATCATACATCTACTACATAACTGATAATACTGAGAGATCAAGCCAGTATAAAAGACATAAAGAGTAAATCAGATGATTAATTTAAATGTCTAATAAACACAATTCGAGAAACATGTGGCATTTCATTGCATTTGATGGGTCGACAGAACAATGAAATGTTTACATTTAACATATAAAACAGAAACACTACTATCGATAACAAAAACATTCCAAAGAAAATATGTTAGTTGTGTATTTACACACATGTTAGGCAACACATAAACAGAACAAAAAAACACGTGCAGCACAAAGATCGAAACAAACGTGCATCGGCATGAAAAAGATTTAAAAAATGAACAAACGACAAAAACGGGTCAGTTCATTACAACTTTAGAACTTCACCTGCTTGTTCCCCTGTATGTTGCACGTGCGTCTTGTTATCACAAATTACATGAATTATGATAAAGAAAATAACGTTTTACTGTAACAAGTTTTTGAAGTTTTAACAGTGTTTATTACATCCTTTCAAACTTTGTTTCCAATTATTGTCACTCCGTTTATGTGTGTGGCGTCTATTTATCATTGTAGTTGTTTATTGTTAATTGTTTATTGTTAATACGTGTTTTGGTTGGCTGTGAATGTACATCTTCAGTTAGTTTAATGGCTGTATCCATTCATTTCAACATAAGCAGCAAAGATGTTAAGGGTAAAGACAGATGTGCACTTTAGGCAGTAGAAATATAATACACAATTGAACATATTGAGATATTAGGCCAGTTAAAAGACAAATAATGAAGCAGATGAATAAGTTAAATGTATATTACATTTCAGAAAATGCGAGAACAACTCGAGAAACAAAGGGCATTTCTTTGGTCGTTATAACAATGAAATGATTACATTGACCATTATAAAACAGAAACAGAAATACCGTCATCGATAACCTAAAATTCCAAAGAAGAAAAATTAGATTTGCACTTACACACGTGTTTGAAAACACATGAGAAGAAAGAATAAACACGTGCAGCACAATCACTGCATCGGCATGAAAAAGATAAACACATGTACACATGGCATGTAACTGGCAGTTCATCACAACTTTACAACTTCACCAGCTGGTTCCCGTGTACATAAGTTGCACGTGCTTCCTGTTAGAGAATTGTTAAATCATGTATAACATGCATTATGACAGTGTGTGGATTTTGGGATAAATAATAAGTCACTTTATAATCATGTTGTAGTATTTTCTAAAAGATCTCAGATTTGTTTGTAGTAAATGAACGTTTTCGAGTACAAACTTTATTGCTCTTAGATTTAGCATTATTAGCAAAATCATAACTGGCTAAAATGAATATATGTGCAGGTTTTGCAATATTTTACCCGAAACCATTCATCATTTATTCTGGAAATGTGAAGTTCTAAATACATTTTGGACAGATCTGATAATATTCATCTTGTTTGGAAATAACCAATTTGATATTGTTTTAAACAAAATACTCCTGCAAGCCAAACTATTTATATACCTGCAAAAAATGCAAAACAAAGACCGTTGTTAAATGTTTTTACAAAGCACATAATTTCTTTATATAAAGTTGAAAAATGGATAGCATATAAAATTTAAAATGAGAAATATTTGAAGCCATCTTGAGTCGTTATCTCAATATTGGTAGAACAGGGAACCAGAGATAATTATTTACTACATGTATGTGCAAATTAAACTTACATTTAATTAACACATTTGATAGTCTAGGGACACCAATTTACTCGTTTGAGAAGTAGAACACTAATGTTTTCTTCTTTGATTTTTTTTTTCTAATTTTTTATTTTCAGATATATTGATGCTTTAAAAACTGTTTTGTACATCGGTTTATTAAAACCCCTTTTTGGGGGGTTGTGGGGGCGGGGGGGGGGGGCGTGGCGGGTGGCGGGGGGAATCATTCATACATATTTACTGTAGTAGATCGTGTGACAACTTAATTGTCATGTCCTCAGCTCAAATTGCAGCTCAAATCTCTCTTTCTACTTTTCTACATTTACTGTGGTAGATAGTGTGACAACTAAATTGTCATGTCCTCAGCTCAAATTGCATCTCAAATCTCTCTTTTTACTTTTCTACAGTTAATGCATGCTATGAGGTACTATGTAAGATGAATACTGTTCAAACTTACCCGCTTATTTATACTCAATTTAAATATTTTGTTATATGTTAGATTGTACATTAAACTACTTAACATGTACATGCCAAGAGAAAAAATCTAAATATTTTTTTGTTTCTTTGGCTTAAAGTGCCGCCAACAATAGCCAAAATTTTACATCGTAAGTACACCGTTTCCGAGCCTACTGATGACGAGGTATATGTATTGCTTGCATATTTTCAGAGTCCGAATTCTAATGACACAATATTGGTAAACGGTTTTAGCCAGCCAGGCTAGACCCCGAAGATGGAAAGTCGAATTAAGAGTTACCAACTCGTGCTTCGTTTTGCGTATAGTCAATCGCGGGAGTTTTTTGGAACCCGTGAATAAACATTTTCTATTAATCGGTGCATATGACCTTGGGCACCTGGATAGATTTTTTATAAACAAATTTTGTAGCGCTGTTTTGCTGTTGCTTGGCGGGTTAAATTTCTTTAACATTATAACAAAACAACATGTTAAATAATAATTATATAAAAGAATATATTGGTATAATAACTACTGTTACAATAGATGTAGTCAATATTAACTACTTTTATGAATGATGCATTTTATAATATAATGAATATGTTATGAATGATTCGAAAAATAAAAAATCATAACTGGGTGTACTCTCAGAAAGCTATAATTTTGTTTATTTTCAGAATGGTAGATACCGTTAATATACCCCCAAATATATGAGGTTGTACTACAACGAACCGTTGAGTATCATAAATAATTTAAAAAAACAGATTACCTCCATGATAAGAATATGTGAAGAATGACAAGAAAATGCTATATCATACACTTCAAAGCATCCATGAGTAACGTAGCATACGCACTTACTATCAAGATAACGATGAAGAAATGTTATCAATCATAACAAGAAAATAAACATAAAAAACGTTAATAAACTAATAACAAAACACGCGAAGATATGTCATCCAGTAGTATGCTTATTTACACTCAGCAGAAATGATCATGTACGTAAGAGTGTGTTTGTTTTTCGCAAATCAATTTATTCAACGACGAGTAATTTGTTTGTGAGCTTTCTCGTCCACCTGAGGTAAATCACTTAAAATTTCTACATTTGTTCGCTTTCCGAACGGATTGGGACATTTGTAACTCATTGCTTTGAGTGGTTCCTCCGACATACATTTTTTTCAAGCAAGAGTTGACAATTAGGCAAATAACTCTGTCCTAAAACTAACAAAAACACTCATCCACCAGAAAAACACATACACACACGCTCGCGAGAACGCTAACAAGCACGCACAATTACACATACACACACGCTCGCGAGAACGCTAACAAGCACGCACAAAAAACACATACACACACGCTCGCCAGAACGCTAACAAGCACGCACAAAAACACATACACACACGCTCGCGAGAACGCTAACAAGCACGCACAAAAACACAAATGTGAAGCAGAATTCTTGTTAATGGCAAGCAGAATTATTTGAGTGGTTCTTTCACATGAAGGTAACGAACGCCAAGAACAAGTTGACCCACATGTCCTCTATCCAATATATATACAGTGCGTCATTTCCATTTGGGTACACGCTGACGAGTGTTTCTTTGAGTGGTTGTCTAGCAATTAATCCTCTTCATCTGAATTGAATTGTTGTTTAATGTCGACACACTTTTAGTATCTAAGGTTATTTAGAGCTGCCACAGAGAGAAGAAAATGATACTTACATATCCGGGAACCGCGCCTGATTCTTACTATCAATTCCTCTGGTTCTTGGCTAATATACATGGATACACTGTCTAACGAAAGAGGCTAAGGAAAGTGTTTTGACAAACCAAGGAAACCTTTGAAGATGTATATCTTCCCTTTATCTCGTTTTCAAAAATATTGAAGTGAGAAAGTGTCGATTCTTTTGGATGGCAAGAGATATACAGTGCTGGTTCTACCCAGGAATAAGTGGTTGGTCTGCCTCCACCACTTAAAATTGACCGTCATAATTAGACTTAATTAGCCTTAATTAATTAGCCTTAATTGCGATGAAAAAATGACGTTAAAAGCTCAGCTCGAATGAAATTGTAGTAACATACAAGTATTACGTGTTTAAATAAAAAATGATTCTGTATATCATAATAAATAGTTGTTAGAATTGTTTAAATAAGTCATTTGTGTTCATTGTAAATCAATGACAAAATACAATTTAATTAAAAAATGGTTACAATTATGCCCCCTTTTTTGCTATAAATAGTTGTTAGAATTGTTTAATTGAGTCATTTGTGATCAATGACAAAATACAATTTAATTAAAAATGATTACAATTATGCCCCCTTTTTTTGCTATAAAATTAACAATTTAACAACAAATCTGCTCCGCAATTTATGTCCAACTTAACAATTAGATTGTCCTTGCTGAAATAAGTACATGGCAGACGATAGGCGATATGTTATATGACATGGCAGACGATAGGCGATATGTTATATGACATGGCAGACGATAGGCGATATGTTATATGACATGGCAGACGATAGGCGATATGTTATATGACATGGCAGACGATAGGCGATATGTTATATGACATGGCAGACGATAGGCGATATGTTATATGACATGGCAGACGATAGGCGATATGTTATATGACATGGCAGACGATAGGCGATATGTTATATGACATGGCAGACGATAGGCGATATGTTATACGCCGTTATAGTATTGAATAGAACTGGATTGTATAGTCGCACCAACAGCTTACGGGGCATATGGCAACTTTCCAGCTTCCATTGGTGAAGGAAGACCTCAGGTGCCCCTATGGGCATTTTTTGTGCACGTGTGGGCACCTGGGTAGAACCACCGCCATTTCGCAAGCCAGCTGGATATAAAGATTCCTGGTCCCACGAGGGCTCGAACCCACAGCGGTGAGGGGCTAGTGATTTTGTCAGAGACTAAACACACAGCCAAAGACGCTCCAATAGTATTGAAATTGGGTCACATTACATATACGACTTATGAAGATAAGTTTGCAATTTTAACGAGCCTTTTTGGCGAGTTAAAATTCAGAAAAGTTCATAATGAGATTCCTAAATCTTTAACGTATTAAGATGAGCTAAAGTTCCTTTTTGGTCACATGATATATCAGTCAAATATCTAAAAACAAAAACAACTTATGGACGTGAATATAACGTTATGTTAATTGTAAAACAAGATTTAACAAGGTGAACTTTAATTTTTAATACGTTTTTGCTCACCTTTCAACAAGACCTTTCACGCATTATTATAGCGACACATGCAGTTCTAAATTTCCCTTCATTCCACACGTTTATTTAATTTGTTTTACTTCATTTTCTACAAAAAAAAATGTTTTGTTCCTTTCTCTATGACACGTGTTCGCAGGATGACTAATGGTGCGCGTCGTTTTGTGGTATAAATACTGCGAAGTTCGCATGCCGTGAATAGTTCGGTACATGGAAGCACCTGAACTCTGTCATCGTGAAACAAGTGCTGCACTATTAGTATTCCGGATTTTTCTTCACAATGTACTGTTGTTGATATTATAAAAACAAATCTAGAATCGTTTTTTTGTTGTTACTATTATAACGGTTTTCTCTACGTCCTCTTACATTAGCGGCTTAAGCCAGTTAAAAAAATAAACCGTCCGAAATACCTTTTTGATCACAGCCTCGTTCTGAATCCAGAAAGAGTGAAATATAAAAACAGATAGGAGACTTTGTTCAAAGAAAAAAGTATCCGGCAATACACTTTAATTGTGCAAAGTGAAAAACAAATACATTTAGAGTATATGATTGTTCAAACATTGTATATTCAAATAATACATACAATAAACATAAACAACGTGTATGATTGTGTTGTACGCGAAATGTGTACATGTGCATTGACATGACATGGGAATAGACATGCCGCATGCAACATAAAATCTTTTCTCAAAATACCGGCATTTTCTGCGTGCTTGTACAAATAAAGACGAACCCATTTCGCCTAATCAAACAGTGTCAATTCTATGAGCTAACGGCAGTTTAGATAATTACATTATGTGGACTTGCCAAGAAGTTTGTGAATCACTCATCTTCCTGTTAGCTATTATTTTCGTCAGGTATGGAACGGCCGTATATAGACAAATTGCTGGTAACCCTATGGGTACGAACTTTGCACCCCTTGTCGCAGATTTGTTTTTGTATTGCTATGAAAGAGATGTTGGGTCTTTCACCAGATACCCAGGCCGATGTTATTGAAGCCTCGGTATCTAGATGACATATTGAACATTGACAACCCTTTTGTTCTACTATGGTTATTAGTCATGATATACCCCCTTTTGTTCTACTATGGTTAATAATATATACCCTAAAGAACTTCAACTTAACAAAGCTAATATTTCCGATACTAACACTTCTTTTCTCGATTTACATCTCTCCATTGAAAATGGTGAAATAATTAGCAAAATATATGACAAGAGAGATGATTTTAATATTGATATTGTTAATTATCTCCATTTAGATGGGGATGTTCCCCGAGCAACTTCTTATGATGTCTATGTGTCTCAAAATATTGTACTCGAGTTGAAGACGGTAACTTTTGATGATTGTCTGCAATCTTATCTTGTCGTGCCCTCAATGGTTTGTTCTCTTGTTGCTCTGGCTTCTGCCAAATCACTGAGTACCTTCTTTGTGGCTTTCTAGGCTATTGTATTTTTGTATTTATATATACACGAGCATCTTTGTGTTTTACTTATATTGCCTATTAATGCTGCCTTGTTGGTTAGAGAATAGTTCATGGTGGGAATTTCTTTATTTACAGACCATCGGTATCTAGATGACATATTGAACATTGACAACCCTTTTGTTCTACTATGGTTAATAATATATACCCCCTTTTGTTCTACTATGGTTAATAATATATACCCTAAAGAACTTCAACTTAACAAAGCTAATATTTCCGATACTAACACTTCTTTTCTCGATTTACATCTCTCCATTGAAAATGGTGAAATAATTAGCAAAACATATTACAAGAGAGATGACTTTAATATTGATATTGTTAATTATACCCATTTAGATGGGGATGTTCCCCGAGCAACTTCTTATGAGGTCTATGTGTCTAAATATTGTACTCGAATTGAAGACTTTAATATTCGAACTCTGTTTATAACTAAAAGGCTACTCCATCAGGGCTACCGTTACCATAAACTTCGTAAAACCTTTGCAAAATGTTATTATCGTAACCCTGAGCTCTTTCCAAATAAAAAAGTAATTTAATAACTCTTCTGCGACAATAACAGCCTGACTTCTATGGTGACGTGATTTACAAACTTCTTAAGATCCTTGGTCATGATCACTTTCATACTATCTTTGTTAACCTT